>PVJI01016537.1:0-38024 GCA_004026765.1 Micronycteris hirsuta | reverse complement strand
GGGGGTGAGGGAGAGAGAGAATGAGAATAAAAATTAATAAGTGGCCCCAGAACAGGAGAGGGTCTGGAGTGACTGCTCTCCATGGAACTGGGATTGGGATTCAGAGCTGCCAGGTTAGGCAACTGTACCCCAAAGCACCCATCCCAGGCAGAGACACAGTGTGCTTTGGAATGAGGCTCCTGTGCACCAGCCTCGTGTTTGCCCACGTGCAGGGGAATGCACAGGCAGGTGAGTGGAGGCACCCCTCCACCATCTGAGGGGTGCTGAGGTAGTAGGCAAGTGATCCGTGTGTCTCCGTCAGTGGAGGTGCAGGTCTCTCTCTGCCAGGCTACATGAGGGTATGTGTGTATCTGTACGTGTGTGGGGTGCGAGGGGACAAATGGGGTATAAAGGAGCCTGTAGAGCTCTGGGGTCCTTGGTGGTTGGATGTGCAGTAGCCTGTCAGGGTGTGTGAGCGTCCCGGTGTGATGGTGAGAGCTTATCTGCACACACCTGAGTGCAGGTGTGTGTGTGTGTGTGTGTGTGTGTGTGTGTGTGTGAATCTTCATGTTGGGATGCATGTTAATATGTGTGCTGTTCTCACGAAATAGAGTGACTCGCCCTGGCTGATGTAGCTCAGTGGATTGAGCGTGGGCTGCGAACCAAAGGGTCGCCAGTTCAATTCCCAGTCAGGGCACATGCCTGGGTTGTGGGCCAGGTCCCCAATGGGGGCCACGTGAGAGGCAACCATACATTGATGTTTCTCTCCCTCTCTTTCTCCCTCCCTTCCCCTCTCTATTAAAAAAAAAAAAAAAGAAAGGAAAGAAATAGAGTGACTCGATATGAAGCATGCCGTTTGATTCCATGTGCGTTTGTTTTTGCAGGTGTATTTGTTAGTGTGTGAATATTAGTATTGCTGTGTGTGTGTGTGTGCATATGTGTGTGTGTGTTCATCCAAGTGTGTGTGGGTAGCTATTTTCTCTCCCTGGTGGTTGAGGACCCAGCTTGGGACACTGTGGCCCACCTTGGCAGGCCGGGGGCTGCTGAATGGGTGGCCACGTCTGTGAGTCCAGGACGATTCATTCTACACCCTGTGGGAGGTGGTGGAAAAGAAATAGGCAAGAATGGTTCTGCCCTCTGGGGCCTTCTAAGCTGCCTAGACATAAAGTGCTTGAGAATAATTAAGCAGTGAAGGCCAGGAGCGAGCTAACAGGTGGGGAGTGGGGTGGGTACAGTGTGAGTAAAGCCCTGGGTTGGGACTGGGCACATGCAGAGAGGAGTCTGGAGGGTAGGCAGGAGCCACATGCTGTAGTTTTGAACCCCAGGCTTCTTGGGCTTTTTCCTGAGGATCCTGGGGACTCTGGGAAGGTAATATGCAGTGGAGGAGCATAACCAAATTTGGGTTTTAGAAAGCTGCCTCAGTGGCACTGTCAGGGCTGAACTGGAAGAGGGAGAATGGGGGCCAGGATGCCAGTGTGGGGACCACGCCGGTGCAGGCATCGGTGAGGTCTGGGTCCAAGTGGGCCGAGGTGCAGAGGAGACCAGGGGCTTCTTGAAGGGAGAGGTTGGGGGCGCCTGGGAAGAGGATGGGGGATGGAGCGTGTGCCACCAGGCTTGGACCAGGGTGAGGGCGTGCAGTGGCAGGACCTTGGAGGTCAGGGAAGGAAGAGTCCCTGGAAGCCTCAGGCAGGTAAGATAGTGGAGGGAGCCCTGCAGGGTTTCCAGCCAGGGGGCAGGGGGGCAGAGACCACAGAGCTGCCTTTGTCCAGACTGGGGAACTGAGGCTGTGGCTTTGTTACCCTCCTCCGGCTGCAAGGTTGGGGCTGATGCTCTTCATCAGGCCCAGGCCTCAGTCTCCTCCTCAGGCCCTGCACAGGACTCAGGTGACTGAGTTGGGTCGGGTTAGGAAGGGTTAATTGCCTTTAGGCCCCCACACCCCCCAGTGCTCCCTGCCCACCAAGCAGCTCCCGACGCTCTTCCTGCTTCCCACTCCAGCCTCCTGTCCCCAGGGACTACTGATGGCTTGGCTGGGATCTAGCCAAATGGGGGAGACAGGACTCCTGGCAGTCCCCCCTGCAGTCCTAATGGACTGGGGGTCTCACCCTCAGCCATGCTGCTGTTAGGTCAGGCTGCACTCTGCACTCCTCCGGTTCCGCTGCTCGCCTACACAGCCTCCCCTCTCAGCACGCGGCCATTGCTGCGTGCATCCATTCATTCAGTCAGTCACTTATTCAACGGGGACTCCACAGGACCTACTTGGTGCCGACTGGGCTGGTCACAAGGGACGCAGGGAGAACGCCAACCAGCCCTTGCTCTCAGGGAGTGCCCAGTCGGACGAGGGGGGCGGGAGTGGAAAATTAGAGCCCTGCATGTGAGCAGTGTTTGCAGAGGGAAGCCCCAGGAACTATGGGGGCAAGAGACATACAAGCTGGACCTTGAAGGATGGATCGCAATTGCCCAAGCCATCCGTGAGGAGCAGAGGGAGCAGCATGTAGACATGGGCGGGTGTGAGAAGGTGTGGCACGTTCAAGGGGCAGAACAAGTGGGGTTGGCAGGGGTGTGAAGGATGTCGGGAAGAAGAGAGGGCACCAGGGACCAGATCTTGTAGGGTCCCAAGAGCCAGGCTGAGGGGCTTAGACTTCTCCTTGTAGGACGGGGGAGCTGGGAGAAGGCTTTTGAACAGGAAGCCTCCGCTAGGAAGCCCACCTTTGTCTCTCGCCTTTGACTCCATGACCCTCCCTGAAGTCTCTCTCTGATGCTACAGGATCAAAACTGTGGCCTAGATTCAGCCTTCGCCGTGACATCCCCAGCATGTGAGCTCCTTACCGGCCAGCTGAGTTCCTCAACAGCAGGGCCCCCCCGCATGCTTCCCTGCTCCCCCAGTACAGGGCTGGGCACCCAAGCTCAGTGCAGCCTCTGAGTGGGAGAGGGCATCAAGAGCTTCTGGGCCACCTTCTAGAAGTTGCTTCACTCCTCTCTGCAGCTTGCTCGCAGATCTATCCAGTCCAGCTTACATACCCCCAGGGACAGGACGCTCACCCCTTCCCTCCTGGGCAGCCCTTCCCTTGTAGTGATTATACCTGCCCTGGGCTCATCTACAAGGCCGGGCTGCTCCAGGATGTTGGCCTGGCTGTGTGTCATTTCTCTCTCCTGGTCACTGTCCTTCCTCCTAAGCAGGGCCAGGCTGAGGCATGTGGTTCAGGGGTGGCCGGAATATATCCTGGACAGAGAGAGACGTGAACAGATCATAAAACCGAGATGGGGAAGTTTCTGATGCCTCTCCAAAAATAATGATAAAGAAGCAGGCACGGCCAGAAAAGGGAGTGAGCACAGACAGCAGGAAGAACTTCCTACCAGCACAGAGGGGCTGTGGGACCCCCTGGCTTCAGGAGGCGAAGTCTCCCAGGACAGGAGGGGGTATTGGAGTCAGGCATTCTCCCTCCCTGGCCTTCGTGCAGGTGAGTGATGTCATTTAGGCCAAGCTGGACCAGAAGGGCCCAGAGAGGCAGGGGAGGGGGCGGGGGATTCATCCAGTCCTTGGTTCACTCAGCAGCCATTCATGGCCTTGCTGCTCAAGGAGACGCGGCAGCCCCATGAGGAAATGGACAGAGCCAGTGGCCCCGTGGAGGGAAACCATGGTCTTTTCTACCTCTGCCCATGTCGGGGGAGGCATTTAAGAGGAGAGGCTTGGGGGCTGACCTTAGAAAGAAGAATCACTCCTCCAGGCAGAATTGAGGGCCAGCTCCAGGAAGAAAGAATGCCACATGCAGAGGCCTTGAGGTGAGCGAAGTGCGGCTTTGCTTTCGTGAGAGCGGTGGCAGTTCCAAGTGATCCAAGCAGGAAGTGCAGCCTGCGGAGGGGGCGGGGACTGGGCAGCGATGAGCCAAAGAGTGAGGGAACTGCTGTGTAGGCACAGCCTTCAATTTGCAACTTCTTGGTCTCTCCTAGTGCCCCCAGCAGTTCTGCTGAGGGGCCCCCCTTTGCTTGAGAATGGGGTGTTTAGTGAAAACAGAGACCCTGGAAATTGAGGAGACACAATGGCTGAAGAATGTGGGTCCCTTCCAGAAAGTGGCATGCAAATGAATGCAAAGTAATATGCAAATCAGCCATCTTGGGCTTGGCAGCTTTGGCCTGGAGGAGGACACATCCCCTTTTCGTGCTGGCGTCCCACCCCCTCTGCCCTACCCCCCAGGACGACAGGAGCAGCCTTTGCTGCTCTGAGCGCCCGCCCGCTTGCCTGACCGCTTGCCTGACCGCGGGACTGTGGCCTCCAGGGCGGGGGCCACGGGCTCCCTGTCAGCGCCCTCATCCTTTCGGGAAGTAGATATATTTAGTAACAGGGATATTTTCAACACGTTTATCTCCCATTGTTCAGCTGCCCGCTCCCTGGGAAAGGCCAGGTCCCCAGTGATGTGGTCCAATTTTTGAAGTCCCTGAAGTCACCCTTTTCACTGCCCTCCCTGAAAAAACAGGAGGCGACTGGAGCTTGGTGCAGCAGAAGAGATTTAAATCGAATATCTGGGAGGACTTCCCAGCAGTGTAGCTGCTGAGACAGGTGGACACCAGGGCGTGTGGCTGCCCCGGGTTCAGAGGAGGCTTTGGAAAATGAGATAGAGAAGGTGGCAGGCCAGCAAAGGTTTGCGGCAGCATTACTTTGTCGCTGTGTGGTCCTGGGCAACTTGCTTAACTTCTCTGAACCCCGTGAGAGTAGTGGAGCGGGAATAACGACACTTTCCTGGCAGGATGACTGAAGAATCTGGAAGTGAAGATTGTACTGCCAGGCATGTTGCAGGTGCTTATAAAGGTTAGCTGTTGCCATTACGAACCACCCACACGCACCTACACTTTTAGAAGGATTCAGTGGGGCCTAGAGGGGGAGAGACCAGAGCTGGGAGCCCAGAAGCTGTCATGTGTGGGAGACAGGGAGGTCTGAAATGGAGCTGTGGTGGTGGGCACGGTGAGAAATGTGGCTGCTCTGTGGGAGGAGCTGAGGGGCCTCAGAGGCATGTGACCGCCTCTCTAGGCCACAAGTCTGGTTGGAGACTAATCCTCAGAAAATACAATGGAGGAAAGGGTTTTGGTAAGAAAGGGTTTAAGCCTGTGGCCACGCCCCTGATGGTCTGTGAGTCATTCTGGGAGTTGTAGTCCGGTATGAACCTGCAATAAGTACGCTTACTACTTACTACCCCTCCTGAGATCCAAATCCACCCCCTGCTGCTGAGGCTGGCAGGGGGCAGGCCCTGGTGGGCACTGGGGGATGAAGGGCCCAAAGGTGAAGCAGCCTCAATCCCTTCCCTCAGGAATCCCTGTCTGCTATGTGTTGGGGGGAGAGGCGTGCAGCTGGGGGCAGGGATACACGGTTAAGCCATAATTATTACTCCTCACAAATTCACATACAAGTTTACGGCTTCAGAGCACTGTTTTCACAACCATGACCTCATTTAATCCTCCCTCCGAACACAAGAGACTGTTGCTTTCTGGATGAAGAAACAGAGGATCTGAGAGGGGAAATAACTTGCCCAGAGGTATTTAGCTAGTAATGGATGGAGCCAGGCCTGGAGCACAGGTCTCTTTGCTCCTCAAACTCCTGCTCTTTCCATGGATTATAGTTCCAGATGGCAAAGGCTGGGCCATGAAGGAAGGACAGGCAAGATATGAACAACTAGGCACCTCAGCTGAGGAGCAGCCGAGCTAAGACCTGGCTCCAGGGACAGGAGGCAAGGCTGAGGCTGGGAGATGGGATAGCCAGATCAGGGGCCTGGTTCCAGGCTCAGAGTGTGGACTTCTTGCTGTGGCCCTCTAGGATCTGCTCACGGGTTCTGAGCAGGGGCAGGACCTGACTAGAGTTGGGCTTTGGGAGGATTGGTCTTGCAGCCTTGGCTGAATGGGTTGGAGTAGAAAACCCAAGAAAGCCTGAGGCTTGATATCCGTCCTTGGCGCTCCCAACCTTTTGTTCCTTTTCCTCCTCCAAACTTCCCAACTTTTTCTTCCTCTTCTTCCTCCCCCTTCTACTGTATTCCCTTCCACTCCAGCCTGGAGAAAGGAGAAGACCACGTACCATAGAGCTGTGCTGTTATGCCACTTGTCTCCAGCAGGGGCTGCTGTCATATACTGTGCATTCCAGCCTGGATCTTCCTTCTGTTTGAAAGGCCAGAGGGTGAGGGAAGAAGCTGGACACGGAGCAGAGATGAAGTGTGGAGAGAGGACAGCGCATTGCTGTTCACTTCCTCGGGGCCAGGGGTGGGAGGGCCCTGCCGGAATGGGGTAGGGAGGAAGGAAGGCTGAGGGGAGGTGGGACCCCACGCAGCAGGGACAGATGCACTGGAGGGTTTAAGCCAGTGGATGAGAAATTTGCTCCTCACAGTTCTTGGACAGGCTTAAATTTGGATGTGGATTTAGAATGACATTGCACTGGGGTCTGGGTTTCTACTAGATTGTGAATTGCCTGATACTGAGTTGGGGGTGAAATCGATAGGTTTCTTTGTATCTGAGTGTGTGTGTATGTGTGTGCCTGTGCGCCTGAATGTGAGCTTCCAGTTGTGCTGTGCTTGTACGTATAGAGGTCTGAGAGGGTGAGAGCTTGTGAATCAGTGTTTGTATAAGAGTGTGGACATACGCATATGTGTGAAAGTGTGAGTGTCCATTTTTATGCCTGATTTGTTGGTAAATGGTTATGGGTATGCAAGTGTGGTTTGTGCACATGTACCTGTGGGTAGAGCGTTATGTACACATGTTCTAGTAAGACTGCGTGTGGGCGTGGACCCCTGTTACACGGGTGTCTGTGTTTGAGTGCAGGGCACGGGTGAGGGAGAGTGTGTGGAGACACAGACACCTGCTGACACAGCAAGGCCATGCCCAAGGTCTGGCTACCCAACGCTTTCTCTCCTGGGTCCTTACCTGCCTGAAGATAGAGATGAGACGTGTGTGGGCTGAATGGTTGTCATGCGTGGGGCTGAGACCTCCTCAGGGGACTCTGGGAACCCTCCCAGTCGGCGAGGACCCTGGGAGGGTCAGGTTGTCTTTGTGCTTAGGCTCAGGTTGAGTCAGCCAGGACGGGGCTACTGGGCCGAGATGTTAGACATGGCTGAGAGGTTCAGGTTCCGTCCCCTGGGAACACTTCAGAGTCACCCTGCACCCCGCTAGAGAGTCTCAGGGTCTTCCCGCTCAGTCCCCTCGTTGTATAGATGCAAATATTGAAGCTCAGAGAGGGGTTAGTGATTAACCCAACATCACACAGGAGGATCCGGGGCCAGATGACAGGGCTTGGAAGAGAGAGGGGTGTGTCTGGCCTCCCTCCCTCCCTCCTCCTGAGCTCTCGAGGAGGTGGGGAGCTCCGAGTAGAGTAGAGATCGAAGTCTTTGGCTGGCGGCCACCTCCTGCACCTCGGCATTTCCACTCCTCCCAGGCCTCAGATGTTGCCTTTGAAGTGCGGACCAGAGCGTCTGCCTGCTGCGAGCCTCCTCCTGGGAAGCTGTGAAGGCGGCTGTGCCATGGAGCATGGAGACTCCTTGGAGCAGAGCCCTGTGGCGGGGTGGGACGTCAAGAGGCCTCTTCTAGAAGCCTCAATTTCCTCATATTTGCATCAGATGCTTTTTAGGTTTCTACTGTCCTAGCATTCAAAGCTTTCCCTCTAATCTTTCCTTAGATTGGAAGCTGGAAGCAGGGAGACCCCCTTTCCTGGGAAAAAAACTGGAGAGAAATGTGTCTTCCTAGAGGCTTGGGATTGGAGACGGGGCTGGATAGGAGGACCGTCTGGCAGAGATGGGATGGTGACGATGGTAGGACCGGCATCTCCGCAGCAGCTCTGCTGGTTCAGCACTGGTGCAACCGGAGCAGACAGGCAGACAGACAGACAGGCAGACAGCTTCCTTCGTGCTGAGTTGCAGGAGGATCCAGGGTGGGAGGCCCATGGCTGGAGGTGCAGACACTGGCTCTGGGTGGAGCAGGGTTGGAGGCTTCCCGGTGCGGGGGCCGGGCTGGAACTGGGTAGGAGAGGAGAGAAGCAGGCCGCGTAGTAGAGCGTCCTTCCCACGCCAGAGAATTCAGTTACCTTGCAACTTTATGTGAGGTGGTGTTTGGGGGCTAGACGGAGAGAATAAGGCTGATGGATTGCCCTTCGACGATCCTTCAAGGAGCTAGCCCTGTCTTGTAGAGGGAAACAGAAGCCATTCTCACGTGGTTTAACTGAAGGCAGTTTGATGAGGCAACTATTACGGAGGTGGGGCAGGGAAAGGTAAGTCAAGATACTTAGGACTAGTATCTGAGAGGCCAGAGGGGCGAGAGAAGTTCTCCAGCTCAGAGAGGGGCTGTGAGAGGAGGTGGGGTGGGTGAGGGAGCAAATACCCCACCTTCAATGGCAGAACCCCACTGGAGATCAGAAGGCAAGGGGGTGGGGGATGTGCCTTCACCAGAAGTCAGCCCCCAGGGCTCAGAGCACAGTGAAAAGTGTGGCTATCTGGAAGATCTGGAGGGACCAATGGTTGGTGTGAAACTGAAGCCCAGAGAGGGTACCAACTTGCCCAAGGTCACACAGCTGTTGCACTGGAGCTGCCTCCGGCCACAACTGCCCTGCTCCCCGTCCGGGCAGCCCTGGGGCGGCTGAAGAATGCCATTTGGGCATGGGTAGCTTTGGGTTTAGGAAGGTGTAAGTGATGGGTTAGTTAGAGGGGCCAGCGGGGGACGAGTGTGGAAGCTCAGGTGAGCGATGAGAAGGCTGCATCGGGGTGACTGAGGACATGCGTTGGATGGACGGGTCAGAGGAGTGGCAGCCTCCACCCCCGGCCCGCCCACCCGCCTGAGCAGCGGCCCTAGTTCCCCAGTGTCCACCCAACAATGCAGGGATGTGTGGCACGGTAGACCCCCCTCCAGGAGCATCCCTCCCGGCCTCATCGGGCCTGTGGCCTCCACACTCCAGAGCGCCGTCCGTGGCACCAGAGTCGCCCCTTCAGACATGGCTCCCAGGAGTAGAGCTGTGTCACTGTTGCCTTAGCTCTTGGTAACACTTACGACCAGCCACTGCCTCGTCTAATAAAAGCCCTGCTTTTTAAGACCTTTATCCTGGAGTTTGATCTCAGTCCTTCTTGCTTTCCAGAGCCTGGGCCTTGGGCCTCCCTGGGAGACGAGTCAGTGTGATGGTCCCCTCCTGGTGCAGGGTGCTCGCAGGCCTTGGCCCCGCCGGCTCCTCCGAGCGCTGTGTGCCACGGGGGTCCACCTTCAGCCCCCGCTCGGCTCCAGGCCACTGACTCTGCATCAGTGTGAATCAGCATCTCTGGTGCAGCCCCACTAAGTGCCGGGCAGTCGTTAGGTGCTGTCATGTGCTGCTAGGTCCCAGCTGCCACACCCCTGCCCTGGGCTTCTCCTCTGGCCTTCCTCACCGCTCCCCTCCGCCAAGCCTGAGCTAAGGGGCCAAGTGTGCCGGCCACAAACACACAGCTCCAGGCACGGGGAGACAAACACGTAAACAGAGAAAAACCCAACAGACACAGAAGCCCACACAGAAAGAGGCACACACACACACACACACACACACACACACACTCACAAGCAATACACACTGAGAAGCAGACACGGGGATGGATCTAAAAACTGACCTAGAAACGACAGAAACAGAATGAACTGCAACACTTGTGCACACAACCCAGGTATACACACCCAGGCGTGCTACACAGATGTGATTTGGCACACGCATGGTGCACGCCGCAGATACACTCACACTCAGCAGAAAGACTGCCCGTCAGGCAGCTGGGCACAGCCGCCTGCGGTTCCCCACCTGTGCGGCATCTCTCACCTCTGGGCCGATGCGTATGCTGTTCCTTTGCCCGGAACACCCTTTCTTGATGCCCCCTCCCTTCACCTGGCTAATTCCTATCATTCTTCAGGTCCTGGTTTCCCTTCCATTCCCCTCGACCCTGGAGTGCTCTCCTGCCACATGGCAGCAGTGATTGACAAGTTTGGGGATGAAGGCCTTTGCCCGCGTTTGGTAAAGTGGTGACTGGTTGTGAGCAGGCAATTAGGGCCAAGAAACGGGGAAGAGACAAATTTGCGGGGAGTGAGTCAGGAACTGTGCTGAGCGGGCATTTAAACCGCAGGCTGGCATAGCCGGATGCCCTGCGCCTCATTTTTGCGGACTCTGCCTGACTTCATTTGCGTTTCCTCCAGGCTTGCTGCCTGACCCAATTCCCTCCTTCCCAAAGCTGGCGCTGAGCTCACACTGGCTCACTTGCCTTCGCCACCTCTACTTGTAAAACCTCATTACTCAGGGCCTGGGGTCAGAGGCACACCCTCCGTGCCTGGCTTCCTAACCCAGGCCATTTAGTAGTAGAGGTGAGTGATTACGAACACAAGCCTTGAGGAATGTCTGCTGGTTCAAATCTCAGCTCCTCCACTTCTTAGCTGTGGGACTTTCGTTCCCTCATCTGTAAAAGGGGGTGACAGTAGAGGCCGCCTGATTAGGGCCGCCGTGGGGATTGAATAAGACAGTCAGCGATGCACCTGGTGTGCGCTTCGGCGCTCTCTCCGAGCTCTGCGAGAGCTGGGGGAGAGCTAACGAGATCGAGGATGTGTAAGTGCCCCCAGGAGGTGCTGGTGAGTTCTTGCTAATTGGAACTGAGTGAAAGGAACATCTTCCGTGCGGCACCTACTATGTGCCCTCCGTAGCTGTTCTTCGCACCGCCCCTCCTCAGCTTCTGCCCAGCTGTTATGTTATGGGAGTCCAGGAGATAGAGGTCTGATTTCTTTCTTCAAATTTATTTTTTTGTATCCATTTTATTGAGGTATAATTTATATACAATAAAATTACCAATTGAAAGCGTATGCTTCAATGAGTTCTGATAAATGTATACAGTCATATAACCACCATTTCAATCCAGGAAGGAGTGTTTTCTCCTCCCCCACCCCCCACGACTTCCCTTGTGACCTTTGCAGTCAGTCCCCTTCCGGGCGTGACTTCCTACAGGGCTGCCAGAGGTGCTGGGCTCTCCCTGAGCTGGAGAGTGGGGCGCGTAGAGCGGGACCGCCTCTGACCCGCTGGGAGATGCTGAGGACTGGCTCACCCTTTCTGAGCCTGGCTCCTGTGCCCAGCAGATGCAATGTGGCAGGGAGGGGAAGGGATTCTCAGGACATGGTCTCCTAAGGGTAGGCTTTTGGTCTGAGGGCTCATTCAGCTAGGAGTGATGACCTCAGGCACCCGCAGAGTGGGTGACGGAGTAGAGAGCTGGTGCTCCCACAAGTCTGCCCCCGTTGGGTCAGGTATACCCTGTGGCCCTGGCGGACACGGCCATATTTTGGTCCAGACCGGGGCCCGTCCAAGATGACTCCAGTCCCTCCCTACCTCCCCCCACCAGGGACCATGTGCCCCTCTGTGGATTAGCAATTCCCTGAAAAGTAAGGGGGCACTTTTGTTCCCCAGTTCTAGAACCAAATATTAAAGCAATTATGTAACTAGCAATAAATTACTTAAAGTAGTGACTCACTCAGCTTAATTAGAGCACAAGCAGGGAGGGATTAAGGTATTTTTAGAATGCACACCTCACTCCCTCCTGAGGGGGGAGGCTATGTGCAAGGTGGGGGTGGAGAAAGGTCTGGGAGTCATGGGAGCACCCCAGGTTCTGCAAGGAGAGGAAAACTGATCCTCCACCCCACGGAGGTCCCAACCAAGAGAGGCCGAGTTAGGGCGCAGCAGGGGGGATTCGGATCAGACTCGAGGAATACCTTCCTGCAGGGCTGATTGGAGAGCTGGGATGGGTGAACTAGATTGTGAACTCTTTGAGGGCAAGGAGGATGACTGTGACCCCCATGGCCCCCCAAGAACTGGAGCAAGAATGAGCCGTGGCCGAGTGGCTCAGCTGGTCGGAGTGCCGTCCCACTCACCAAAAGGTGCAGGTCCAATCTCAGGTTCTGGTGCGTACAGGAGGCAGCCAACTGATCTATGTTTCTCTCTCTCTCTCTCTCTCTCCCCCTCCCTCTCTCCCTCTCAAATGAGATGTGGGGTTTGAATTCTGCGTGTGGCCTTGGGGAGGCTCCTTTCATTCTTCTCTTCCGTTTTCTTCACTGTAAAACAGGTGTAATAATGGCCACCTTCATACATATCATAAGCATCAAGTAGGTTAATGTGTGTAAAGCAAACCTCAGTTCTGACTTACAGGACCAAAGTCTCCAAAAGGGCAGGAACTAGTTTCATTTCGTTCACTATGTATCTCAGGGCCCACTGCAGGCTGCACACCAGTAAGTGTTCAACAAATGCTTGTTGAGTGAATGCGTGCTAGTTTCATCTCCATTCTTCTGCTCCAAATGGGCTCCTTGTTTCAGGTTCCGGGAAGGGAGGAACTAGATGAGAGGAAGGCAGGGGTGCCTCTCAGGTAGAGTCTGGTCTTTCTCTCCCAGGCTGAGGAGCAGGTGACTCACCACAGAAAAAAGCTGAACTCCCTGGGGAAGTCCGGGCGTTCAGAGCCAAGCACAGCCTCAGCCTGTGCCCCCAGGTATGGTTGGTCTTCTCACCTGCAGGGGAGCCGGGATGGGAGGGCCCACTCTGTGTGCTCTTTACAAGCCTGGGTGGGAGGAGCAGCCAGCAGTCCAGTCTGACGGGGGAGACCAGGACCCTCATGCACCATCACTGGGAGTTCACAGGAGGGGGGATGGGTGCAGGGTGTCGGATCCTGAAAGTCTTCCAGGAGGAGAGGGAGATGGGATTGGCTGGGAGGATTTAGGCAGAGAGAACATCCAAGCATCTGTGAAATGGAGTGGTGATGCCACCCCGTAGGTTTTCTGGGAGGATTGAGTGAGTTACTTTTTAGGAATGTCTGGCACCTGCCTGCCTGGAGGGGGCACGATTTGGGCTTACTCCCTCCCCCTTCTCTCCACCCCTCCTCAGCCCCTGTGACGTTAGAGGGACGCCGCCTGCCTCTTGAGAACAGCAGGGCGCGGACACATACATGCTCATAAACACTGGGGTGGGAGGCTTTCTCTCCCGGCGTTCACCGACTCCCCGCTCTGTGGTTGGACTGAGCCGGACACACAGTAGGTGCACAGGACAGACTGAGGAAAGGACTGTGCTCCTTCCTCTCAGGGCATCAGGAGGCTGAGGGGTGGACACAGGCGGATAGGAGTGGAATTTAATCCCTGGCCCTCCCCCAGGCCCGCAGCCCCAGGACTCCTGCTCCCAGTGGCTGCTCTCATCAGCTCCGGCCAGCTCTGCTGACACCTCGATGGCCTCCCAGGGCTAGGACGATGAATTAGTGATGACAGCATCGCAGCGTCGCTATGACGACCAGCTTGTTCTTAGCCTCCAGTCCGGGTGCAGGCAGAGGCCAGAGACCCCTTGGCTCTGGGCCTTTGTACTGACGTGTGTGACGAGGGCTGGGGCCCAAAGGGGAGTGGGGGCGAGGTGAGCGGGGGATGGGGCAGAGGCCAAAGCACGGAGGGCTCCACCTGGCCTGAACTGAGTTCATGCAGGTCGTTAGAATGGACACTGGTGACCATTGTTTTTCTCCTTCCCTGCTTTCTTATGTCTTTCCTTTCACTCCTCCCTCCCTTCTTCCTCCCTTCCTTTCGCTTTCTCTAGGCGCCATTCCCTGAGCTGCCTACCTCTTCCCCCGACCCTGGGAGTCAGGCCCAGCGCTCAGTGAGATGGGCACACAGACACTCCAGAGACAGCGTCTGGGGGCCACTGGGGGCTCTGCGAGGGGGTCTGGCTCAGCTCTGTCAGGGACCAATGGCCTTGCAGAGCAGTGATACTTCTGTCTCCGTTGGGTGGGGAGGAGATGTCCCAGTGGAGGGGCAGAGGTCCAGAGGTGGACCCGTGAACCACCAGCGTGAGTCCAGAGGGAAACGGATGGAGCGATGGGGGACTGACAGAACCCAGAGCAGCCCGAGTGCAGGGTGTGAGCGGGGAGCCTGGGGAAGGACTGGGAGGGAGAGGCTGCAGTGAGTCTGCAGTTTGTCTCACAGGGAAAGAAAAGCCCCCGAAGATTTCAGTTGTTCCTCGTTTGATTCTAGGGATGGAGAAACTGAGGCCCAGAGAGGTAAGTGACTTGCTCAAGCTGGCCAAGGTCCTTAGAGACAGACTGAGACCGTGGGCCCTGTGAGGGTCCCACTAGACCCCAGACAGGCCCTCCTGCCCCAGATTTGCCAGCCAGGATTTTTCCAGGCAACTGCTACCTTCGAAAGGTAGCAGGCTGAGTGAAATTTGCACAGGTGGGGGCTGTGCTTCCAGCCCTTCACTCCTCTGTCCGATGGGCTGGGCATGTGTGGTGATGGTGTGGGGGCGGGGAGCACTCAGGGAAGGGCCTGGGGTCAGGGGCTCTGCTCAGGTCAGCAGGGGATTAAGGTCATAAATTGATTCAAACTTGGGTCTTCCCACTGCCAGCGCAGACAGGGTGCCATATCCCCTTACTCCGCGCCCTGGGGTCTTCGGCTGAGTTGCGCAGCTGGAGGAGGTAGGAGAATCTCTGAACACCTCACAACCCCCCAGGTTTCCTCTTGTCCCCGGGGCCTGATATTGTGTATACTGTATCTTCTCTGGGCCGGAACTTCTTTGTGCAGAGAGAGACATTTGACCCCATTTTCCTGATGAGGAAACTGAGGCCCCAAGGTTACAGTGACTCACTCAGGGTCACTGAGCGGGTCATTGCCGGGCTGAGCCTGGCTGCCTGGCCCGTAGCTTGTCTGCACTTCCCCCACCTCACAGCTGTCCCCTGGCCTCTCTCCCGTCTCACCGTATAGCTTTGCTGGGCCTGCCAGCTTTGATGGATGGCCCCACAGTTCAGCCTCCCTCCCACTCCTTTCCGGATGCTGGGCTGTTAGCCTCCTAATCACCAGTCCTGCCTGGTGGCCGCCAAGCCATCCATCTCCCTCACATGGACTCGCCCAGCACAGGTGGGGTTTTTTGGGGAGGTGCCATAGGTCCCCCTTCTCTGAGGCTGAACTGAGAGTGAGGCTGCAGCCCCTATGCTAGAGAAGTTGAAGGTTAGGGAGCAGCCTACACCCCCTTGCTGGAGTGCCAGAAATCCCTCCGGGACCTTCCAAGGGCACCGACGCGTGTACACAGGTGCACACATGCTCGCAGTGACAGTGATATCGGCCCGATACGCAGCGGAAAATGCTATGTGCCAAGCATTGTGCCAGGGCTCTGCATTCATCATCTCACTCATCCTGTTGCTTGGCAACTGTTAGTAACCCCACTGTAGAGATAAGGAAACTGAGGCTCAGAGAGGTCAGTGATTTGCATACATTCCCTGGCCAGGAAATGGAGGAGCTGGGGTTCGAACCCAGGTTGTATGGCTCACATCTTGTATTTACAACTCATCTGTCCTACTGCTTATTTATGCATGCACACGTGCACACGCACATGTGTGCACATACACACATAGGCATGCGCAGACATGAGCCTCTGCGTCAGCCCTTCTACCACCCGTCTACCCGAACCAGGTTCCCGGGGGGTAGGGAGAGTGCTGGACTAAGGAAGAGATGAGGGGTCACCGCTCATTGTCCCCAGGCGGCTCCCAGACTCTCACCCTGGCAGGGACACCAATCCGCTGGGGGGCTGCACGGAGGAGGCAGCCTCTAGGCAGCCTGAAGAGAAGGCTGGGAGACAGTCAATCAATAGTTGCTGCAGCGCCGCCTTCCAGGAACCGGGGCTCACGGGAGTATGGTGCCGCAGGTCGATCTTCTGGGCTGTGGCCCAGGCCCAGCGTGCAAAGTGTGTATATGTAGAGTGAGACTGGTGTGCGGCAGCCTGCTTTCCCCCTGCACTTCCTTCCCTCTTCCTCTTGCCTTCCACCTGCCTACCCTACACCTTCCCCTGCTTCCCGCCCACTGCCCCCATGAGCACTGCCACTGGGAGTCAAACTACCGGTTCCCAGACAGCTCTGTGCATCTACTGGTGCTGTGAGGTGGGGGACACCAGGAGCTGCAGGAGGCAGGGCAAACCCTCAGAGCCCTCAGTGGACAGTTTAATGAGATAATGAAGGTCAAATGTTTCATACCACCAGGGGCACGTAGTGGGCGCTTAATTAGCCTTTGTCTTGTTCCTCCCTCAGGAGCCTGGAGAGAGCAAGGCTCTGTGGGTAGATGGGGCGCCTCCGAGGGCACATGAGCACCCAGAGCAGCTGTCAGGTGCTGCTGACAGTGTTATCAACTGGGGGGCGGGAGGAGAGAGGGAGAAGAGAGAGATTAATACTTGACACCTGAAAGAGTCTACCAAGCCCTGTCAGCCGCTCTGAACTAGGTGGGCGGGGAGATGTCTGCTGTCGAGAGGAACAGTGGCCAGAGCAGGAATTGGGACCCAAGCCCACTCTCCCGCTGGGAAGAGCCCCTGAGAAGGCTGGGATTGGCCCCCTTCCTGGGGCGGCTGCCTCCCCCTGGCAGTGGGGCCTCCACCACATCCTCCAACTTGCACTGGTCCCCAAGAGACCTGGGTTCAAGTTCTGCTTCAGGCACCTTAGGGAAAGTCATTTTCCTTCTGGGGGCCTCGGTCTTCTCGTCTGTAACAGGTTGCCGTGAGGACTGAGATACCACCTGTCAAGTGCTTGCCAATTGCCCCTGCCCCTGAGGAGTCAGGCTGCTGTGGATTCCCCAGAGCCTGCCTTCCATGGACACAGCCCCAAGAGGGACAGCTGTGGGCCATCCCCCCTCCAGATGCTGCCTGCTCCATCCTTGGATCTGGGCCCGTTGTTGAAGAAGAAGGGAGTGAAGGGGGGTTGCATCTTAGGCTCCGTCACTGTGGTGGGGAGCCGAGTGTGCTCTCTGTACTGAAGGCACCTCTGCGGATAACCAAGGAGAGGTCGGACTCAGGTGAGAGTGGGGAGGAAGCTCTGGACTGGAAGTCTCAAGGCCTGCCGTTGCAGGCACTGCCTCACTGTGCGATCTCAGGCAAGGCCTGTCCCCCGGTTGTGGGGGTGGCGGTGAGAGAGATATGGGAACTCTGGCCAGTCTCTTTTCTGAGGGTCACTGCCTGGATGATTCTGTGTTCTGGGGGAGAGGCCAGGTGGGGGAGCGGTGGTTGTACAAGGTTGGTGATGCCCATGCCACAGGTGGGCAGGCTGCTGGGGCCAGCTCAGGACTCCTGTGACCTTGGAGCTCTTGTCCTCATAACTGCTGCTGGGTGCCCTGCTGCCGCTGGCTCTGCCTCCCAGTCAGTGTTGCCCGCCTGCCCGCTTCGTTCCTAGTCCTCTCTTTATTATCTGCCTCTGTATTGCCTCCTGCCTCAGGCTTATCTCCTCCTGTCACGAGTCCATCCATCTCTGTCACTGCCCTGTGGCTTCCTCCTGCTCTCAGGCGCACACTCCCGCGCCGAGAGTCAGCCTGTCTGGGAGTCAGTCCCTCCCTGCCTGTCTGTCGAAGTGGTCTCCGACTCTGACCAGCTCTCGTCTGCTACCTTTCCGCATCTCCCTCTCTCTGATGGCGTCCCTGCCTTTAGCTGTCTCTGGACTCCCTTTGCCTGTCTCTGCAAGTCTCTCTCTGCCCTTATCTTTGGGTCCCAGTCTCTCAGGACCTGCCTCCTTCCTTCCCCCTTGCAGGCCCAGCCAGGATGGCAGGTCCAGCCCTCCAGCCTGGAGAATAGAGTCGTCCATCCCATCTCTCTTGCTGGCTGCCTCAGAAGGCCCTGACAATGCCCTCCGACCTGCACCCGCACCACGCACCACGCTGTGCCTTGTTGCTAAGCTTTGGGCTGGCAGCACCTGGCTTCCATAGCGACGGGTGCTTAGAAACTGAATGCCACATCTCCTGGTCCCACCAGAGTCTTTGTGGATCACACGCCTTTAGATCAATCAGGATAGGAAGTGCAGGGCTCTAAACTGCCTCTAGATTGGGGAAGCGAGAGAAGAGGGGACCACAGTCTCTGCCTTCTGGAGCTGGGGGGAGGGGCTTTAGGGTGGGAGGAGCTACTTCAGTGTGGACCTGAAGTGGAGGAGGGGCTGGGAGGGAGGCCCCCAGGTTCTTTGGGGAGCTAGCCTGCTACTGGGAGACACGGGTTTGCCAGGGGCCAGGTTCGGGTTGCTGTTCTACTATTTCCAGCCATGCGACATGAGACAAATGACCTCGTGTCCGGGGACCTCAGTATTATCAACTGTAAATTCAGGCAAATAGTATCATGAGGATTAAATGAAAGAATCAACTGAGTGGCCTGGCACTCAGAAGGTAGTGACTGATGGCAATACCCTCCCTTCCCCTTTATTTTTTTTTTAAGATTTTATTTATTTATTTTTAGACAGAAGGGAAGGGAGGGAGAAAGAGAGGGAAAGAAACATCAATGTGTGGTTGCCTCTCACACGGCCCCCACTGGGGACCTGGCCTGCAACCCAGGCATGTGCCCTGACTGGGATCGAACCGGCGACCATTTGGTTCGTAGCCTACACTCAATCCACTGAGCTACACCAGGCAGGGCTCTCCCTGCCCCTTTAAAATTAAGATGTAATTAGCAGAGAGGAGGGTGGTGGGACCCTAGGCACACACAAAGGTGTAAGCAAAATGGCAGGGGCTGGGATGCGCCCCCCATGCGCAGCGGCTCGCTGGGGCCTGCTCCTGCCTGGTGTTCACAGAGGCTGCAGCCCACAGACCACCAGGCTCCGAGGTGCGGAAAGCCTGGTGCTGGAGTCCTGGCATCTCAGGCAGTTAGAATAATAGGGCATTAGGAGCTTCGGCGCCTACAGCCTCAGCACTCCAGGCCCTCATTTTCATAGCATGTAGGAAGTACAGACTCTTCAGATAATGGGACTGTATAATAGAGGCTCTAATTTTCTTAGAACACGAAGATCTGTGAGTTCTTGGAACCTCAAAGCCACACACTGGGGCCTCCCCATATGACAGGTTCTGAGTTGGCAGTTTTCAGAGCATGAGGCCTTGGGTCCCTGTTGCTTAAACTGACTTTCCTTCCTTCCTCCCTTCCTTCCTTCTTCCTTCCTTCTTAGACTTTTTTGTGCTTTATCAGCCCTCCTTACAGGCTTAGCTCTGAGCAACCCTAATGTGTGTGCATGTGTGCACGTGTGTGTGTGCATGTACACATGTGTGTATGTGTGATTGGAGGGCTGGGGTCAGTGACTGCAGCCTGGGGTACTTCTTGGGGCAGAGCCAGCCCAGGGGTAGTTAGTAGGGGAAAGATGGGCACACTGTAGACTGCAGCTGCCCAGGCAGGGCTGAGTGGGACTCTGGGCATCAACCCTTGGCCTGGGTCAGGCCTGCCCTCCTCTGTCCCCCAGCCTGCTAGCCAGGGCTCAGGAAGAAGTAGCCTAGGACTGAAATCAAAGCAGCCCCACAAGATCCTGCAGACTGGCACTGAAGAGGCACCAGTGAGGCGGGGGAGATGGGCTGGGTAATGTCCTAGGGGTTGAGAGGAGCGGGCTCAGTGAGGGGGTAGAACTCAGTGAGAGGGTGGGGCTCAGTGAGGGATGGAGTTCAGTGAGGGGTGGAGTTCAGTGAGGGGGTGGGGCTCAGGGAGGGGGTGGGGCTCAGGGGATGATGCAGAAGGTTTGTCACTCTGTACTCTTTTGCATTACCCGAGGCTCCTGAAGATTTGATTGGGGTTGAGGGAGGTTGAGCACCTTGAACCCCCTTGCCTGTCCCTGGGTTATGCTGAGAGCCAAGTGCTCCTTCCCTTACCTCTGCCCAAAGGTGAGAAGGTTGGTAGCGCTGCTGAGAAAGCTGGAATCTGTCCTTCCTTTTGCTCATCTTCCTTCCCGGTTTCCATGGGAATTGTGACTCAGGATGATCTGAGCTAACAGGATGGTGCTGTGGAAGGAGTGCGAATGGGGCGGGCGGGTGGAGGTGGGGAGCGGGCATTAAAGGCCGTGAAGGCCGGGGCCGGGGCCGGGGCCGGGGCTCCAACTTCACCCTGTGTGCAATGGGGAGACGTGAGGGTGTGGGTGAGGCAGGCTGAGAAGTGGGTGAAGAAAAGATGATTCCAGCACATATGGGCATCAGGGAGAAGAAAGCACAATGGCCCCCAAAAGAGACACTGGGGCAGGTGTGCCCACCTGTATCTCTCTGTGTAGGAGCCATGTGATCACATGTATAGGCTGTGTGTCTGTATGTAGGAATGTGTGTCTGTGTGTAGGAGGGGGGGTACATGTTTGTGGAAAGTCAGTGAGAGTGTATATGATTGCATGTGGCCTGGGGTAGTAGAAGGACCTTAGGGTTTGTTGATGCAAATACCAAGGGCTAAGGTGTGCTATGGCCCAAGTCCCTGGGACCTCAGCCCTGATGTGAGCCAGCAGGTCCTGGATTAGTCCTGGACGAGAATCCTACAGGTTCCCTTCCCCTTCTAGGGTCAGGGAGCCATCCCTCTGCTGCAGAGGTGCAGCTGCCTGCCCAGAGCCACACGGCAACGTGGAAATGATACGGCGATGAATGAGACCCATGGCTGACCACCCCTCGTCGCATGGGCTTGAGTCCCCTCAACCTGTGCCCTCTTGAACTCAGAGCGGCTACAGGGGCTCTGGAAGCAGGCCCTGCCCACCCAGAGCCCAGATCCATATTGTCCGCGGCCAGAGTTTTTCCCCGTGAGGGCCACTCGCACATCCAGGGCCATAGCCAGCGGACACACAGAGCTGGCCTGGGCTAGTGGCTACGGGCAGTACCTCTGGTGTGACTTTGGGTACACACATACTCACACATTTGCACACACATTCAAACATGAATGCCCATTGGGTGCCATGCTTGGACACTTGTGCACACATACAACTGTACACACTTACCTGTCTGCAAACACACGTGTGCATATTCCGTGGATACATGTCCATTTGCGTATACACACGTAAGTTCAGCTATACCATGGAAGTATCACACACCCTCACAAAGATAGAGATTTACAATCCTGTACTCATTCTCTCTCACCCTCACCCAGGACTTACACACACACATGCACACACACCCAAGGCCCCTTCAGGGCTGAAGTGTTGAGGACAGGCTCTTGATGGACACAGGACCCACGGAGATGTCAGCTTCCTCAGGGTGCTTCTTGGATTGTCCCCTTGCACGGCCCCTTGGAGGGTGGAGCCCTTGTTTAGTCCATGGGTTCCCTGTAAGTCATAGAGAGACTGAGTCACACAAGCTTCTCTCCTGAGGAGCTTCATGTATTGGGAGCTGGTCCTTGCTCAGTCCTTGGGCCTCGCATGCCTAGGCAGGCCTGCCTGCACAGAAGAGCAATCCTCTGCCTGGCTAGACCTACCTGGATCCTGCCTCCCTCCACCTGAGCCCTCAAAGAGAACCAGGCCAACCTTCACAGCTGCTGGGAAGCCTGGGGCCCGAGAGGGCCGGAGTCCTGCCTAAAGTCACCCAGCACATCAGGGCAGGGCTCAGGCTTGAACCTGGTGTTCGGGAGTCTCCATGGTTAGCAGCAACAGGATGGATGCCTGTCAGGCACCAGACAGGCTCATAGGAGCGGGACACGTGGCCGTGGGGAAGGGAGATGTGTGGCCTGTTGAGCTCTGCTGGCTCAATGCTCTCGGATGGAGAGATGGCAAGCAGGGGAGTCTGCTCACCAGTCCTGGTAAGGGAGTTCTTTGTGAGCACAAGGGCCTACAGAGGCATCATTACAAGGGACCAGGGAGGGTCGGTTCCTGGACAGGGACTGAGGTCAAGTGGCCCATTACCCAGACTCTCGGCTGAGTCTCCTTTTCTGAAAAAACCTACGCTGAGGTAGCTGGGTCCCTGGGTCCCCCAGAGCGGCCGCTAAAGTGGGGAGATGAAAAGAGGTGGCCGGAGGGGCTAGGCAGCTGCTTCTGGCAGAGACGGGTGAGGGGTTCAGGGACTGCGAGTAGAAGGCCCTCAGTCCCTGCACTGGGGGAACAAAGGAGAGGTGGAACAATCTGTTTTTCTCACATGCCTTTCCTCAAGAGATGGACAGGAGTTTAAGGAGCAGATTGGAGCCAGACAGCCTGGATTTGAATTTTGACTCTCCTACTTACGCTGTGCGGCGGTGGGCAAGTTACTTAGTCTCTCTGAACCTCCATTTTCCTTATCTCTAGAATGTGGCTAGTAAAAAGTCCTACCTTATACTGCCGTTGAGAAGATGAAATATGAGGCACATAGCAAGTGCTTAATAAATGTTAAAGCCCTTCAGGCACAGAGCCCCAAGCCCCAGACAGGGGCCAGCCCTGACCCTTAGTTCCATGGTACTGAGGTCAGATGCATCTAACCTGGGGTTTGTGAACCCGGCAGCAGATTAGAATCATCATCTGGGAACATTTGAAAATACCTGGTATTGGTGGCAGCGGTGGTGGTGGGGGGTGTCCCAGGCATGAGCCAGGGTGTGAACTCAGCCCAGAATCACAGAATGCAGAGCTGGGGGAGCAGGGGGTCCAGGCCTGGGAGCAAGGCTCACTTTCTGGCTGTGAGACCTGGGGCAAGGCGTGTCACCTTGCCCCTCCGTGGAGTCCTGGTTGCCTCTTCTGGAGAGGGGTGGGGAGGAAGGGCTGCTTGGAGAATTTCAGGGGTCACATGATGGGATGTTGGTGAAAGGGCTGTGTATCCTGCCAAGCATCAAAAGAAAGAAGTTTGTTTGTTGGATCTACTGTGTTCCCATTTCACAGATGAGGGAAATGGGGTGTAGAGAGGGGTAGTGGCCTGCCCAGAGTCACACAGCAAGTCTGTGGCAGAGTTAGGACTCAAAGCCTCTGAGGGATGCTTGGCTCTGAGTTGAAAGAGGCACAGAACGTGTTCCTGGGGCCCCAGCCATTGGGCTGCAGTATGAGAGACCAAGTAAGATTTCAGAAGTAACTTCTCAAAAGGTGAGTGCCGTGGATGTCCCGCTCAGGTATGGCAGCTGTGCCAGGCCAGGGTTGGCCTCCCCTGAAGAACCAAGAGCTCTGGCCAGTGGCCATAACAGGTACCTTCTGGGTACCTGTGTCCTACCCAGGCCACCCAGAGTCTAGCACTGACCTGGTGACAGGTGCTCAGACTCACTTCTCACAATAGCCCTTACATTGGTCACTGTCTTTGCAGAGCAGGAGGCTGAGGCCAGAAAGGAAGGAAGGGCCTTTTGTGGGCCAGAACCTGTACACATCTTAGCCCATATAATGTTTTTTACAGTGTTAATAACAAGGTCAAATTGCCCCTAGTTTAAAGATGCAGTAAAATACATTGACTTGGCCTGGATCGTTCAGTGAGAGGTACTCCCCACCCCTCCCCATGCCCGGAGACACGACTCCCAGGAAAGACACAAAGGGGAGCCCAGAGAACTGAGGTGCCTCCTGAAACAGGTGGGCCTCTGTCTGGCCCCCAAACTGTAAGCAGATTAACAGGATCTGGAGGGCCCTGGGGCGCGGGTGGCGTGAGTACAGGCCTGAAGGTGAGAGTGAGTCATTCATCTGGGAAGAGCAGGAAGTATAAACGTAAGGAAAGGTGGCCAGAGGGTCAAAGCCGGAAAACAAGCCAGGGCTAAGGGGACAGAAGGTCTGCCATGTCAGGCTGAGGGGTTGGGCTTTATCGCGCTGGTAGTAGGGAGTCATTCCAGGCTCGTGCGCAGGGGAAGAAGCAGGGCCAGAGCTGAGCCTCAGAAAGAGAGGTGGGAGAAATCCTGGCATGGAGGGCCTTCCCCCGGGCTGGTGGCACCGCCTGTGTGCCAGGTGCCTGGACCGAGTCCAGGACTGGGCTCAGTGACTCAACAGTAAGAAAATCACTCCCCTGGGAGAGAGGGCCCAGATGAATCAGCCCAGTGCGGTGGGGAGGCTGGGAGGCAGGGGGCTCACTGAGTCACCTTGCAAGAGAGGGGAGTTCCAGAGAGAGGGGCCGCGCGGCAGGGAGAAAGCGGGTGGGACCGCAGCAAGGGCTGTCAGTGTTCTGGCTGTCTTCCCGCCGTTATCGGAGTTGATTCTTCTGGCAGTCTCCTGAAGGAGATGGGAAAACTGATGCCCAGAAACCCGGGAGGGGGATCTGATCAAGGTCATGCAGCAAGTTGTTGGCAAAGGCCAGGCGAGACCCAAGCGCACCCTGCAGTCCAGACTCGTCCCACCGCCACCGTCGCAGCTGCTCTCATGCCAGGGGAAGGTTAGGAAACGGGTAGGTTCGGGCAGGGAGCTGGCCCCGTGACCTCCTTACCGCATCTCCCCCTGCCATGCTGATCGCAAATAGGGCCCGGCTGAGCCGCCGGGATGGGACAGCAGGGGGCGCAGGAGCGTAACGGCTGTCGCAGGCGCCTGAGCGCAGAGGCTCTGCGGACAATTGCGATCCCGGCGCGCGGGTCCCACCGCGGAACTGTGGACCGTGCGTGTGGCCCTGGGGCCCCTATACCCTCTCCGGCGTCCAAGGGCGCCAACGCAGACCGGCCGGCCCAGTGCTGAGGTCCCAGTGCTCCTATCCCCCCACTCAGGAGAAGCGCGCCGGTCCGTGTGTGCGTCCGTGGCTGTGCGCACGTGTCTCCCTCCCAGATTTGCTACTGCTCCCAGGGCCTGTCCATCTCGCAGCGACCTCTAAAATTCACCTTTTTTTTTTCCTGGAAGAGAAGCAAGCCCAGGGATCCTTGTGATTTGTCAGCGGCCCCTTCCCCCTCTTCCACCCTCCACACTACCCTTCACTGCGCTCTGCCTTGGGGCTCTGGCTGGGCTCCAGGACTTTCTAAGTGGTGCGGGGAGAGGATGTGATCAGGCAGGAGAGGGGCTCTGAGAGGTGACCCCTGTGAGGTAGTGAAAGGAGTGACAAAGGGGCAAGAGAAGGGAGAGAAGGCTGGGAGCCGACTACCTGGCGGGGATCCTAATAGCGGACCAGCTGAAGACATGAGATCGGAGATAAGGGAGGTGAGAGCTGGTAGGGGAATCTGGTGGGGGTCCCAAGGCCGGACGAACTGAGAGGTGCTGTCCAGGATGTCGGGCTGGTAGGCGGGGCTGTTGCCGCGGGGGGGCGGGCAGTGGGCGGTCCGGGGCGGGGCCCGGGCGCACAGTCGTGCGGACCCGGCGAAGCAGTCGCGGACGCGCTGACCGAGCGCAGCGGCCCGACCGGCGGGGGGGGGGGCGGGCGGCTGCGAGCATGGTCCTGGTGCTGCACCACATCCTCATCGCTGTTGTCCAATTCCTCAGGCGGGGCCAGCAGGTCTTCCTCAAGCCGGACGAGCCGCCGCCGCCGCCATGCGCCGACAGGCTGCAGGTAGGGGGGCCCTCCGCCCTGGGCACGAGGAGAAGCGGGTGTCCGGCAGCGCCCGGCCGAGCCCTCTGCGCGGCGTGCAGTCGCCGGCTCCTTGGCCAACCCTGTCCCTGAGCCCTCCTCAGGGTGGAGACCCTTTCCCTAGTTCTGAATCTCACTCCTGTGCTGATTGCACCCCACCCCCGGAGCCCTTGAAGCCCCAGCTCACAGTCCAAACCTCACCCCAGACTCGGAACCCCTTTCCAATCCGGATTCTGCCCCACCACTGTGAACTTACAATACCCGGCGGGACCCCAGTCCACACTGAGAGCTCTGTTGAAGTCTGGAACCCCTGCCCAAATCCCTAAACCGCCGCTGTGTGTCTCAGACTCCAGGCACGCCCAGGACATCCGAGCGCCCAACTCTCTCTCAAGACCCCACCTCGGAACTGGGGCCTCACCCCAAGCCCTGGAACCTACGATCCACAGCCTCACCTGCGCCCCCTCCCAGAATCCCACTCAAACATTCGGACTTCTTCACTCCTCACCTGGGACCCTACCCCGGGGGCCCAAAGGCCTCTTTCCATCACACTTTCCCCTCCGAAGGACCCCCCTCCTGCCTTGTCCCTGTGTTTCCTCCCCCTGGCACCACAGGAGGTCCTTTCGTCTTTTCTGGCTTGTCTCACCCTCTCCTTGGGTTTCTTTCTGGGTCTGGTGGTCCCCCTTTATTCTCTGGTTTCTCCTCTGGCTGTTCTGAGTCTTTCTGGGCGCCTTCTCTCTCTGGCTGTCGGTGTCCCTCTTGTTTGGTCTCTTTTGCCCGTGTGCCCACCTGTCCTGGTTTATATGTGACCCCCACCCACCCAATTTCTCTAGGTCTCTATCTTTGTTCTAGGGTCTCTCCCTGTGGTCGCCCCTGCCCCTTATACCTGCCTCTGCTTTGGGGTGACGGGGGGCAGACTCAGAGTGCTGGGCTGGTGTCTCCAGGACCTCTCTCTTCTCATGGTGTCAAGCATGACATGTGGGCACTGGTGGAAGCGACCAAACATGGAATGCGTCGTTCTTGGGCGGTGCCCAGGGATCTAAGGCTGGGGGGGGCGGTGCGGCGGGCACTGGGCTCATAACTTATAAACCCGCACATTGCTGCTGGCCCGGTCTTGACCGGGGGCGGCTGGGGGCGTGGGACGGGGGAGGAGTAGACTGGTGTCAGTCACCTGTGGGGGGAGGTGTCCAGAGCCGGGTGAGTCTGGAGTCTGGGTTGTGTGTCTGTGTAGGACAGGCTGAGTTGCATGCTGAGTGTACCTTCTGTGTGATCATGTGTGTGGTGTCATGTAGGATTGTGTGGGCCATCGTGTGTGGGAGTGTTTGGGGGGTTCTCCAGGGCTGGCGGTGAGTGCGAGGACTGTAGTGTGTGGTGTTGCACGCCCTGTGTTGTCCGGGAGACTGTGCCGGGGGTTTGGAGTGGCAGCGGTGTACACGGCTAGTGTGCGTGGGGGCGCTTCTGCGTATGTGGTTGTGTGTCTGTCATTGTGGGGTGGAGCTGTAGGGGCCATTTGCATGGGGGATTGCGCGTGTGGTTGTGCATGTTGTTGGTTGTTGTGTGTAGCCAGGAAGAGCCACGTAGGAGCCTGAGGAAAGGTTTCATTGATATCTCAGCAGAGGGGTGGGGGTGGGGGGAGCTGTGTGTGCCGGAGTATGTTTGCAGACCAGGTGGCTGGCCTGGAGTCACTACGTACAGCCTGGGCTTGCTGGGGAAACAGGTTAGCACCTGTGTGTGGTGTCTGAGGGCCGTGTGCCCCTGTGCTGGCTGCTTGAGCAACTCTGAGCGGGAAGGAGTGCAGCATCCAGGGCTGAGGGTTCGAGGCCAGGAGCCTGCTGACTGTGTGTGTGTGCATGCACTCGAACAACCGAGCGTGCAGGGGTGGGGGGTGCAGGCAGGCTTGTCTATGCTGAGAGGCTGTGTCTGCGGCCACAAACATGACATCTTGGTGTGGCATTAGGTGTGCACATTATCTATGCAGGGTGTATCTTTCTGTCTGGGTGGTGTGTGTGTCGAATTTAATTGGACGCGTGTCTGTGGTTAGGGAGGTGAGCGTGGGGTGTGTGAGGTGCCCGATGGGAGGTGGAGTGTGAGTGTGGTGTGAAGTGTGGGTGTGTGAGCTCTGTAACTTTTCAGTGTGATATGTGGATTGTGTGATCTTTTCTCCCTGTGAGCTGTTTATGTGTGTGGCAAGGCGTGTGTGAGTGGCGTCCAGGAAGATGAGGGGTGTGAGGGGTGTCGTGGGCTCTGGAATGTGCTGCGGGGGGAGGGAGTGTGTGCATAAGGTGTGTGGGGTGAAGGACGGGGTTTGTACTGTTTAGGGTGTGCAGAATCCAGCAGGTGTCCCATAAATGTTTGTGGAGTGACGTGTGTGCGCAGGGAGGGCTTGGCTGCCATCCTGTCCTTGCTTCCCTCCCAATTAGGTCCCCAGAGATACCCCGTGACGTTCTCCCATGGCCCCCTCCAGCCAGGCTATGTCTACCCTTTGCCCTTCGTCCTCCTTGCTTTGACCAAGGCCTTTGTCTTGGGTTTCCGGCTGAGCAGGCGCTGGACAGGCAGGCGGCGGGCGATGTCGCAGTCCGGGAACCTTTGTTCTTTTCCTCTCAGTCTGCTCGTGTTTTGGGCCGGGATTTGGAAGGGGGCGGGGAGAGGATGCACGTGTTGCAGGGTCACCGTGTTTACTGCTGCCTCACAGTGCTCTGCAGGCACAGGCAGTGCGTGATGTCTGGGCAGCGTCCCTGGCGACACCTCCTTGGTGCAAGAGCACCTTGGGCCAAGCTTGGATGGGGCGAGTTTGCCAACGATGCGGTCTTAGTCCCCTGGGCGGCCCAGTGTCCTTCCTTGCTCCCATGATCTCCAGGGTGCTGAGCAGCCAAGTGCCCTCTTCTGCACACTGGCCTGTCTCCTTTCCTTCCCGACGAGCCCCTCAGGGATGGTCCCTGGGCTGGGAGACAGCCAGGGAGATCTTAGCCTATTTTCACTTTTGTCGATCCCACATCTACGGATGGGAATAGTCCCTGTCCTCACAGAGACCCTTATTGGAAAAAGAAGGCCTGGTCATACCTTTGGGGACCCTCTAGTCTGATGGGGGAGTTCCTAGCAGTAGGACGATCCAGGTCATGCCCCCCAGAGAAAACTAGAGGAAATATTTTGGGCAGCCTACCAACAGGTGCTGGAGAGCACGGAAGGCCAGGGCCCTCATGGTTGGAAGGCGCCAGCACAGTTAGTCAGGGGAGGGGGCTGGGGGCCAATGCCTTAGCATCACATTCCAGAAGTTTTCTGAAGTGAGTGGGCTTGAGCTGGGCTTTGAATGGGGTGTTGGGTGAACAGAGCAATGTGGTCTGGGGCTGAGGAAGATTCTGGCACCACTGGAAAGAAGGACTTGGAGGAAGCGGGTCCTTTTCACGCAGTGCTATGTGGCTTCGGATGGCCGTCCCTGGGCCTCGCATCCAAGCCTTTTGCCCATCCCACTGTCTTCAGCCAGAATAATCACCATTGTGACCTTTTAGGTAGCTCTTTCCAAATGTACCAGATTAACTCGTTCAGTTGTCTAGAAGCATTTACCGAGTGCCTCTTAGGTACCAGGCGGGCACAGCTGTAAGTACTAGTTGTAGCAGTGATTCACAGCTAGTTGTGGGGCCCCCACCTTCTGTGTGAGGGGCCCTGTCTTCCTGGCCCAGCCACACTGTGGGCCCCCAGTCCCTGGGCAGGTGGCCCTCCCTGCTCTGTCTCCCCCTGCCTGACGTGCATCAGGTTCCATGTGGCTCCCTCTTCGGAGGTTCGGTGGGGACTGCCCATCCCATGTGTCCTGAGCTGGGCTTTCCATAGCCCAGCTGCTCACATCCATCATCAGATGGCATAGCCCCTCTGGGGTTGGCAGCCCAACTGCCATCTAGGGAAACTGAGGTGCAGAGCGGAGAGCAGGGGACTTCAGGCAGCTTCCTCTTTAGATCCCCCTTTTACTAGCATTACCAGAGACCAAGAGAAGTCAGCTGACTGGTCCAGGTTTCACAGCAAGGTGGCAGGGCTGACCCCCGAATACAGCTCTCCTGGCCACCAGGCTGGGCTCTGGCCCCAGCACCATGCTGCTCCCTGGCTGGCCTCCGGACCGCCTGTGGCGGGTAAATGATTATTAATGACCCCTCTGGCTGGGAGACAGGAAATGTTTCCCAGCCACAGCTGGGGACCTGCTCCCTGCCAGCCCCAGCCGTCCATACCCGCCTGGCCATGGCGTTGGCATTGCTGTTACCTCCATTCCGCCTTGGCCTCTCTGCTCCTCCTGCTCATCCGCCTCCGCCTCCTTTTTTTTTCTCAGGGGTAAAGACAAAAAGGGACAGAACTTTCTCTTCCATGTGTCTGTCTCTCTCTACTTTCTTTAACCTGATTCATCTCCATTTCTTTCCCTGCCCCCAAATAGCCAAAAGTAGCCCCTCCTCCAGGAAGCCTTCTCTGGATGCACTGCCAGCCTCTTCAGTGGCCCTGCCCTGGGCCCTGGCCACTGAATCTCTCTCATTACAGACTCGTGTCTTTCTGGTGGTTTGCTCTGACGCCCCGAGGACTGGGCTAGGGACTTCCTGTGGCCTGTCCTCTATTTCTGCCACAGAACTGACACATGTGGGGAGGATCCTCCCAGCTGCTTCCTCCAGGAAGTCCCTCGCCCAGCCCAGGGACCCTCTCTTTCTCTGAGCACCCCAGCCCTGCCTATCCACGCTACACACGGTGTACTGCCAGGCCTTCATAGGTAGACTTAACTAAGTACCTACTATGTGCCCAAACAAGAGGGTAGGTAGAAATGAGCATGGTGTGGGCCTTAAAGTTCTGTCATGTTACCCCAAGTCAAAGTAGCAGTGCATTTGTCCTGAAGCAGGTAGACAGACCTAGGTACCAGGCTGACAGTGAGTGGGTCATGGGATGGGGAGGGGCACAGACAGAGATTGGTGCTGGGAGGCTGTGTGGTGAGGGCAACGCTGGAGAGAGACTGGGGGGCCATGGTGGGACAGAGCTGGGGACTCTAAACTTCAGCCTGGAGTAAGAGGGAGGGGCACGCTGGGGATTTTCCAGGAGGAAACATATCTAAACCAAGCCGGGGAGAACCAGGAGGAATTTCTGGACAGAGAGAAGGAGAGAATGGCGAACGTGAAGGCTTGCTGGTGGCAGACAGAGAAAGGAAGGCGTGGTGCTGCAGTTCCATGAAGCTGTACCCAGACTGCCAGGGTGGCTGCGTCAGTGGGATTGGGGGCGGGGGGGGGCGGGTGGTGAAGCATCAGGAGAGGAGGAGGCTGGTGAGCCTGGCAGGGGCCACACTGTGCAGGGCTCGTAAGCATGTCAGAGAACTTGGACTTATTCCCAAGGGAACCGGGCGCTGGGAGACGAGTTGGAAGCCGAGCAGGGACAGCACCCACCTGTGTGTTAGGGAGCCCCCTGGGCCGTGGGTGGAGAACACAGAAGGAGTGAGGGGGGAGGCCGGCTGCCTGGGTGGAGACTGGGGCAGTGTGGTCCAGGCAAGGGGTGATGAGGCCAACACAAGAAAATGTCAAGGATGGAGGGGAGGGGAGGGGATGGGAGAGAGGGTTGAGGGTGGAAGAGGGAGCTGGTCAGCTGCAGAGGTGAAGGGGGAGAGAGAATGCTGCCTCTGGTGTCTGGGTGAGGGGGACGGGATTGAGGGCGGATGCCTGGGCCTGCGCCAGGGCCCTCTCGGGACCCAGAGGTCTCAGGAAGGCCTCCCCTGTCAGGAGCTTTGAGGCTAAATGGAGACCAGGAGACCTGGACCATACTCCGTCTGCTGCGTGGCAGGGGTGTCCAACCTTTTGACGTCTCTGGGCTGCACTGGAAGAAGAAGAGTTGTCTAAATACATTGTGACACGTAATCACAAAAAAAATCTCATAATGTTTTAAGTAAATTTACGATTTTGTGTTGGGCCGCATTCAGAGCCGCCCTGAGCCGCCTGTGGCCCGAGGGCTGGACACGCCTGCACAGCAGGGGGACTGGGATCTGCCCTCAGCAAAGAGTGCTCAGGATTCACAAATTAAAACAATCCGTGAAACGTAATATTTAATAAAATTCAAATCCAAAAATGTATGCATACATCCCAATGTAAGTTAAAATGTAAATTTATGAAAATGCTAAACATACATGATGGTTCTAAAATCACTTGTGAGCCTCACTGCCTCCTTCCACTTGGGATCTAGTTCCCTAGAAGCTCTGCCTCCGGGGTGGCTCGACCCTGGGGGTTCCAGGACCTTCTGGTCCTGTGTTCAGAGCACCTCCTCCGGGAGCCTGCCCTCTGGCTGGTGACCTCTCCTGTCCTCCACCCTGAGGGAGTTGGCCCTTCAAGCTTCCCCATCTATGGCTGCCTCTATTTGGGGAGCCTAGGCACAGAACAAGGGGAGGGGAAGGGCGAAGGAGTTGCAGGAGCCACGCGTTACTTTCAGACAAGGTTTGCAGTTTCCGGAACACCGCAATGTTAAGGTCCCATCTTGCAGTCTCTTGGTTGGGCCCTGCTTGGCTTCCACTCTGATAATCTTGCACAGGGCCGTTTTCTGGGCTGCATTTTCTCATCTGTAACAGGAGGAAGTTGGGGTCAATGTCTCCAGGGAGTTTGTGAGCCCTGCGGATGGATGACAGAATCGAGCACTGTCAGCCTGTGGAGCCCTAGCCGTCGGCGACTCTCAGCTCCCAGCCTGGGCTGTGCGGGGGTGTGGTTTTGTGGTCCCGACATTCTGTAACTTTAAGATGCCAAAGACGCAGACATTCTAGGATTCTAGGATTTGATGATTTGATGATTCAATGATTCTAAATGGGGCTGCTGGGAAGAGCTGCAACCACCTGCCTTGTTAATGTCGATGTTCAGCTATTAAAACAGAAGAAGCAATGGAGACAGATAGCTTGGGGCGGCAGGTGGCCCCCCCACCCCCAGGAAGGGCTGAGCTTGCATCAGAGGGAAAATGAGACCCTCCTAACCCGGGGCACGCGTGCTTTCTCTTGGCACAACAGAACTGGTGTGTGTGCACCCGTGTGAGAGCTGCCACTCCCTAAGCGTTCAGGGTTAGAGGTCATTTCCCTCATCCCCTGCCTCCAGCCCTCAACCGTTTCAGACTATGGCAGAGAGAGCCGTGCCCTTGCCTCCCAGCCCCTAGAGTCAGAAATGTCATCGGTGGAGGAAGGAGAGGCCTGCTCACCGCGCCTCCCTGGCAGCCTGGCCTGAGGGGAAAACAGGACATGAACACTTCCTGGACCCAGACACGGAAACACACACACCTCTGCCTGCGAGGGCCCCAAGTACAAGTGCCTCCGACTAGGGCAGAGGGCAGGGCAGCCGGAGGGCCAGTGTGGGCACTGGCCAGTGACTCGTCAGCACCCCTTGAGAGCAGGCTGAGGAGGGAGAACCCTGCTTGCGCCCTGGGGGTGGCTATGAGAAGGGTTTAAGGAAGGGGGTGTCCCAGGCCAGGGTGTCTGGGAAGCTGATGACCGATGGGTACTTCCCTGTGGTGCGGGCCCGCCTGGCACAAGGCCAGCCCATCTGTCCAGCAGCTTCCTGCCTTTTGAGTTGCGCGCATGCCTCAGTACCCACACCAGAGTCAGGAGGAAACGTCCAGGCTGGAGAGAAGGATCTCGGATCTCCAGAGAGCCCGCCCCGGCTGGGTTCCTCAGAAGCCCAGTAGCACCGCCTGGTTTGCAGAGCAGGTGATGGAGGCGCGGAGTGGCCCCGAGTTACACAGCCCAGCAGGACCTGAAACCTGGCTTCCTGAGTCCCTTCCTGGGTGCTGCCCGCTTTCCGCTGGAACACTCGGAGAGCAGGCGTGGAGGCAGGGCTCAGGTTAGGGGGGCAGAGCCCTTGCCTGTCACCTCTCCATCTTTCTCCTCCCGCAGGCCGGAAGGCAGATGGGGTGGTGACAGCTGCTCGCTGTCATCCACAAGGCTCCATTGTCTACCACCTCCGGGCTTGGCCCTGAGGTTAGGGTCCCCAGCAGGGAGCCCCTCCCCAGCTGCCCAGCCCACAGTGGGCCTCCCTGGGCTCTCCTCTCCTCCCCCAGCTGCTCTCCCCTTCCTGCTGCCCATTCTTCACTCTCGCCTCTGCTCCCCTCAGGCTCCCGCCCCACCCTTCTCTAGTCTCCTCCTCTGGCTGTTCTTCGTGTGTCAGTCTCTCTCAAAAGATATTAGACGTGGAAGGGCCCTAGGGGATCAAGTCCAATCTTTGAATCTTCAGATGGGGAAGGCAGCTCAGACCGCAGAAGCCCTCAGAGGGGAAGTCGCACAGTAGGTCTTGGGGGGGCGGGGGTCTCAGAAGCATGCGGCCCCTGGCGTCAGGCGCCGGGGGGTTGAGGCCTGTGTTATGACCGACATGACAGACTTCTTTCCTCAGCCCTCAGCTGCTCTTCCTTCCTCTCCCTTGCCCAGATTGCTCTCTTCTCTGTCACTGTGCCTGCTGCCTGGCTGACCTCAGGCAGGCACAGCCTGGGACACACACCAGGGCTCAGGACTCCGTGACTGGGATATGTCCCCATGCAAACATGGATATATGCCAAGTACATACACGAGTACATACAAGTCCCAGGTGAAAATCTGTATCTCATAGTTAGGAGGCTGTCCTGGAACCTAGTGTTCTCTTCCTTTGAGGTACTATACACCTCTTCCAGGAAGCCCCCCCAGGACCTCTCTGCAGACTGTCTTCATTCTAGGGGTGTCCAACCCACAGCCCGTGGACTACATGCAGCCTAGGATGGCTATGAATGCAGCCCAACACAAAATCATAAATTTACTTAAAACATTATGAGATTTTTCTGTTTTGTTTAGTGTTTATGTATTTAATGTGGGGCCCAAGACAACGCTTCTTCTTTCAGTGTGGCTCAGAGACGCCAAAAGATTGGACACTCCTGCTAGACCCTTTGTGACTCCTGAGTTCTATGAGCCTAGGTTCCACCTCTGTGACCCCAAGGACACGGCTGAGTCTCCCCCTAGTCCTGGAGCCCCTCCTTCAGTGTTCCCTCCTTCTGTCTCCAGGACGGGCTCAGCTTCCTGTGGCTGGGTGGGGAGAGCCCTCAGGTCCCCAGAGGACAGTGGGACAATGAGGAGGCCGTGACAGATGAGACATTCCGTCTTCCCTGAAGCAGGCTCCACCCTCCTCTGACCTCCTGGCTGGTGCCTGGGGCACAGCCCTGGCCTGTGGGCCCCTTGGGACTGGGGTCTGCTCCCACACCCGAGACCAGAGAACCAGAGTCCCTGGCCCCCAGCAGCAGGTCTCTAGCCGTAGGCTGTGAAGCCAGATCCCTGGGGCAGTGCAGGTAGCTGAGGTCTCCGAGAGGGGTGAGCCGCCCTGCTCTACTGCCGGGGAGGGGCGGGGCGGGGAGGGGGCGGCGCACAGGCAGGAAGGGGATTATGAGGGGGCTATGAAAGCCTAGCCAAGGCTCCTCACCCTGTCTACCTTCCCCACACTTGAAGTTGGACACAGGGAACCAGAGGGTGAGGGGTAGTTGGAGAATCGAGTGGAAGTAGCTGCCCCTCTCAGGGCACAGGATGGGGCTGTCCCAGGCAGCCCAGCGGGCGGAGCACCAGAGGCTTCGTGGAAGAGAAGACTCAGGCTTCTGGACAAAACGGATGGGCCCTGGGGTCAGGGACTTATCTCGGCCCTCGTCACTTCCTCTGCCGGACGCGGCTGGGTTAGCAGGGCCCTCACACAGAGGAAGGCACAGGTCAGAGAGCCCGTGCACATGAGGCTCAACAGTGGCCTCAGGCAATGGGTGACCTTATCACGTCCTGGCCTCGTCCTGGTCCCTAGAGGCCCAGACGTGTGGCCACAGTCACCCTGGGAGATGGCCACATCTAGACCATCGCTCTGCACACGTTGCTCCCCGTCGTCCTGGGCTCTGCGCAGGCCCGGCTGCCCGCGTGGCTGGACAGGGAGACCCCCACAGGACGAAGAACATGGGGGATAACAAGACGCCCTGCCGCAGCCACGCCACAAGCCTCTACACACCAGCTGCCGCTACTGTCACCCCTGTGACCCAAGGAGAGCCATAGATTCCAGCAGTCACGGGCAGGCATCCAGGGCCTGGGCGAGGAGAGGGGGGCACGAGGCGGGGGACCCAGAGCTCCCCATACCAGACTGTGCCCTCCCCCAGCTTGCTGAGGGCCTGAGGCTGTTTATTTCCTAGCGGGGATGGGTGTCTCATCCTCCCTCCCCCTCCCTGTCCCTACCACACGCTTCCGAGGCTGCCAAATCAAATCAGCCCCTGCGCCCGCGCCAGGCTGGCATGGCGGCCAGCAGCTGACGGGAACGAAGCCAGGCTCAGAATATCCCAATGCCTGTGTCTGTCCCATGCCTGGGTGTGCTTGTCAGGTGGGGGTGGGGAGGGGCAGCCGGCCCCTGGGCAGTGCCTCCCAGAGAGACTGGGATTTCTGGATGCCACCGGGCTGGTGGAGCCCTGGAGATCAAACGAGTGGTCCTTGGTGTGTCCATCAGTGTTCAGGGAGCTGTGGAAGTGGTGCTGATGGGACCAGACAACTGGGTGCCTGGCTGGGGTTGCAGGCTCACACACGCACGATTGTGTACATTCAGGATGCGCAGCAACCCTAGCTGGGAGCCCAGCTCAGCGACTGTGTCAGCTGGATACTACAGATTCCCTTAGTAGGTGGAGAAACTGAGCTCAGAGAGGTCTACTGAAGTTCCTTGGAGAGCAGCAGAAGTGGAGGGGGCCTCAGAAGGGGTAAAAATGTAGTAGATCCCACTTCTGAGGGGCCCCCGGCTGGAAAGAGCTGGGGAAGAAAAGAGCTGGGCCTTGTTCTCGGAGTTGAGAGGGAGAGAATATGCCAGAGCGAGAGGTGCCCAGGGCAGCAGGGAGCAGGAAAAGGGAGTGGGGAGAGAGCAGGGTACAATCAAGTTGGGCTCCCTGGCCGAGGCCGCCTGTGGACAAGACGCCCAGGGTCTGCTGGGGCCTGGGTGGGGGACAGGCTGGGAGGAGGCCGGGCAGGCCTGAGTCCCTGGCCTTTTTCTCTCTGCAGCCAACCAGGACCTCCTTGCACAGGAGCCATTGCCCCCAGGAAGTAGAGACGTCCAGCTGGAGGTGAGAGCTCAGCGGAGGGAGGAATGGGGGGGCTTGGGGGCCTCAGGCTGGGGGTCAGTCTGAGCACTGCCCCCACCCCTGGGAGAACTGGGAGGCTGGAGCCGAATCCAAGCCCCACCCCCTCCAGCCCAGGGTCTCCCCACACCAAGACCACCAACCCCACCCTATTCTTGCCTGGGATTTTCTCCCGCTGAGGACTGGCCCAGGTCACCTGAGAGTCATTTGGGACTTCTCCCTTGCCCTGACCTTCCTCGTCCAACAGTTTCCCATGGATTCTGTGCCTAAGTATTTCATGAATGTGCCTGTTCCCCAGTCTGGGGCTCATCATCTTCCCCCTGGACAGCTCACGGCTATCTGCTTCAGTTGCCCCCAGCCTCCATGCTGCTGCCAGAAGGGTCTTCCTAACACACAAACCCGAGCTTGTCACTGTTCTGCTCAAAAGTTCACCGTATGACCCATCCCCCTGCTTCCTCTGCTGCCCCAGCCAGGCCACAGACCCCTTTCCACCCACTCCTGCCTCCCTAGCACCACTCTTGCTGGCCTCTTCCTGCCTCAGCTTCCCAAATCCTTCTGGGCTCAGCTCTAGCCTCCCCTCCTCCAGGAAGCCCTCCCTGCCCTGCACTCCCTCCTCTGAGCTCTCCTGCCCAGGCAGCCAGACACTTGGGCATCTGCTGTCTGTGCCGTTAGCGTCCTGTTTTCTCCACTATGTGACTCTGTACAGATTCCTCTCTGAACTGTGAGCTTCTTGAGCCCGGAGACTGTGCTTTTTTTTTGTTTCTCAGTCTTACTGAGTGCATTTCCTTTGAAATGGGGGCTGCCATCCCCAGTCCCTGACCGTGCTGTGAGGTGCCTCTTAGGAGTTTTCAGTGCTCAGAGGGGCCTTGAGTGGCAGAAGGTGGGTGGGGTGGGGCGGTGAAGGTATGCATGGAGGAGGGTGATGTGAAGTGGACCAAACAGCAAGACAAGCACAAGGCCATTCTTGTGCCCAGGCCTGGCTGAGAGGAAGGGGAGGCTGCTGCTCTATCAGCCCCTCCTCTGTGCCTGGAGCTTCAGACCCACTTCCCTGTTAATCCTCATAACCTCCCTACGAGTAGAGGCTGTTATTCTTTCACATTTGGGGGAACTGAGACCTACTGGGGTCTCACACAGTGAGTGAGTCCAGGCAGAACTGAGAGTGGAGCCCAGATGTGTCTCCGGCCCGACCCATGCTCACTCATTCTCTCCCAGCCTTCAGTAAGGCTGGGACAGGAGAGGCCCACAGAGCCCGGGACGGGCGTGGAGGCGGGGGTCAGCATGGGCTCACTGCTGGACGTGGCGCTGAGCCCTGAGAATGTCCCTACAGCTGGGAGCTGGGGTGGGGGGCGGTGGCTGGAAAGTCATCATTAATTTATTTATGGCCATGGCGTTCCCCGTGGGGCGGGGCTCCCCCAGAGCTGGGACAGATGGTGTTCCTGGGAGCCAGCAGTGTCTCAGCAGCCACTGCCACTCGCCAGGAAAGGCTGTATTTGTCATCCTCCCAGGAAGCCATGAAGGAAGAGGGCTTTGGAGGGGCTGAGACCCTGCTGGACAACGGGAGCGGGGCCCTGAGAGGAGGCGCCGCACCCAGGCTCCTTGTTTCTGCCTCTCCGCACCGGCCCCCGCAAGTTCAGATTCTGCCCCTCCTTCCCAGCCCTGCCAAGCTTCACCTTTGCCGCGGGGCCTCCCTGGGCCGTCCCCAGTTGGTCCCTTTGTCTCTGTTCTCTCTCCGCCTTGCCTTTGGGTCCTGCCACACCATCCTCTTCAGACCAAGGATCTTCATCTGGGAGCCCTCAGCTCTCGGCTCTGTCCTGCCACCGCCCAACCCCGTGCCCACGCAGAAGATGGCAGGGGTCTGGGGTCTGTCTGGCCTCTTGGCAGAGCCT
>PVJI01016536.1:0-38008 GCA_004026765.1 Micronycteris hirsuta | reverse complement strand
TAGAGTAGAAGTAACTTTTTACTTACCACTCCTCATCCGCCAACAAAAGGACTCCTGAAATCACAGTAAGGATAATTGTTTGGAATGTTCTCTATTGGTATTGATGGGCTAATGCTGCTGCTGATAATAAACATATAATGACGAGTATTATAAAGTGCTTACTATGGTTTAGAGCCTAGATCATAGTAAGAACTCAGTAAATATTTGTTGAAAGGATATAAGCAACACAGTTTATTAAGTGCTTTGTAGACATTGTCTTATTTAATCCCAATAAATTTGCAAAAAGAATACATTTTTATCCCCGTTTCTCACATAACGAAAATAAAGATCAGAGAGGTTAGGTGTATTGCTCAACGACACTGCTGGTGACAGAGATGACTCCGCGAAGTATCTGATGTGACTGTCACCACAAAATCATAGAACCTGGTAAAATCTTACATAAAGATACAGCATTCCCTGGCTTCAAATGTTTCTCAGTCACAGACACAAGGAAATTAATATGAGTCTTCTGTTCTATTTTATTCCAATCTTATCATGGTCCTTTGAGAAACAAACCAAGTGATTTATTGTTCAGTTCCAATGGGAACAAAATCAAATAAGAAAGGAGAAAACTACAGAAGAAAATAAAGCTATGGAATAAAATCAGACTGTGAGCATGCTAGACAGTGTCACATATCTCTCCATTCTCTTTTATCTACAAAGAAAATATTCAAGGACCTGTCAGCCACATCCTGAAAATTATTTCCATTATGACTAACCTGTAGATTCTGTCAAATTCTTTTCTTTGGGTTATAAGCCACATGCTGTGACCCAAGGCAGAAAGAGTGTTTGCTACATTTCCTTTTGTCCCTGCTTAAATAAATAAGCTAGTTCTTCCAAGGAAGTGCTTAACTTGTTATTCTGGCCTATTTTTTTTTAGACTATTATTCTTCAAAAGGATCTGGGATTTTAAAAAGGTGATTTTCCACTCTTGAAATTCTGGGTATTTCTTGATATTGCTTGAATTCTCAAAATTATGTGTTTTGTGTGTGCATGATCTTAATTAACATCATATATATTTATCAAATATTTTCATTGTGTTACTGGGCATAAAATATTTCACTAGATATGATTCTTCCAAATGATTGACAAAAATAAATCCATAATCAAAAGAATTTGATGAAAAATAATTATTGGGCAACTGTTATTTTTTCCCAGCTAACAAAAAGAGATCCTCAAAGGTTCCAAGTTAATTTTAGCTGAAAAAGTACAGCACAATGCTACTATATATTCTCAGTCTATAGTCTATGCTTATTGATTATGGCTATTACTTTTCATTGCATTGCAGAACCTTTGATAGTGGGAAGTATTAAAGATCATTTGTTTCAACTTTTTAATTTTATAGATAAAGAAATTATGAAAGGTAAATGCTAACAATCACATAGAAAATAATAGGTAGAACAAAATTTAGTTATGAAAATAGGGGCATGACTTCGAATTTTTCTATGAAATTCTACTCTGGTAAGAAAGTTCTCTTGGTAAATGAGACATCATCTTCTCATGGCCAGTTAGGAAACTATTAGTATAGAGTTACCCAATTAGTGTGAAGAATTATTTATTCAGTTCCTAGTATGTGCTATACTTGCTTGTGTCCTATGATACCACCGGAAACAAGCACCATGTAATAATGAGTTACACAAACACCCATGAGTTTCTAGTGAGTTTGAATTGTTCTTGACTCTCAGGTAAGAAACAACTAGATCTTTGAAAAACTCTTCTAAAGAGATAATATGTGTGACTGTGGGAAACCTATAGATTTTAAATCTGTGAATAGATTTATACCTAATGTTATCCCTTATACACCAAGATTGGTAGGCAGTCAGGGAAACTGGAAATTTGGAATATTCTATAGTCATTTGCATGAGCGAGAAGAAAGGAAGTCAAGTCAATTATCCCTGAAAAAGGAACTTTCATAGGAACGAGAATACACTGTTATTTGGAGAACAAAATAAAACAAAACAAAAAGGAAACCTGGAGCGTATTTTCACAGGAACAAGATGAATTCAGAATTTAGGTGGGTCAGGGAGTTTTCAAAGTCATAGAGTAAGCTGTGCTGTGGTTTGGTTGTTTCTCTGGCTGTGGAATTCCACAAATATTTTCTTTCTCAGAATGTCCTATTAATGCTCAGAGGAAGGGCCTCTGAGAGGTGTATATTCTGGTTCTAACTCTTGGGAACATATACATTCAGTCGAGAAATATGTTTGAGTATTTACTAGGTCTTTTGGACCGTGTTCATTATAGGGGGTGCAAAACTATATAAAACAGGATTCCTGCCTTTAAGAAAATGTAGTCCAGTGGAGAGACCCTCAAGTGAATCAACAAAGACGTGGAAGATGATAAGTATTATTGAAGAATATTTGATAGGTATAGACAAGATTTCCTAGAGAGCGCAATTTTTAAAATGAGTTTTGAAGTATAAGCAGGAGTTTGCTAGGTGAAAGAAATGAGAAAAGGCATTGTTGCAGGAAAGAATAGAGCATGTAAAGACAAAGCATATGAAATAAAATATGACAGAAAATATGAAATTCTAAGTCCTCTGTACAACTGTGTGTATCATTAACTTATTTAACAAATATTTTTTGAATATTTGTCATGTGCGGGGTAAATTTTAGGCACTTAGATATGGCTGTGTTTAAGACAAATACATTTCCTGTTGACATTCTAGTATGAGGAGGCCCACCATGAATAGATATAATATGTTAGATGGTAATAAGTAACATGACAAAAAAAAAAAAGAAAAAAGAAAAAAACAAGGCAGAGAAAGAGAGATACAAAGAACTGAGGCATGGAGGGGGCAGGGTGAACTGCTGTGTCATATAAAGCGGTCAGGAAGGCCTCCTCAACTAGGCGACCTGAAAGAAGTTAGGAAGATAGCAGATATTTGGAAAGAGTCTCTCAGGCTCAGGGAAGAACAAATGCAATGGCCCAGAGGCAGACGCCTACTTAGTTTATCTGAGTAACAGCAAGGAAGTCGAGGGGTCTAGCGCTGATGAGAGAGGAGGTAATCAGTGAGTGCTGAGTGGACGAGGGGGAGAATGGCGGAAAAGGAGGTAAGAAGGGGAGCAGTGGGGCCAGGTCGTATGGTGCCACACAATCAATTGTAAGGATTTTTTAATTTACTCTAGTGATGTGGAAGTGTACTGGAAAGTTTAAGCAAAAGAATATTATGATCTAAATTATGTTTTAAATGATTTTTGTGACTGCTATGTTGATCATAGAATATAAGGGTGGAGTGGAAACAGAAGGTGCAGCTAGGATGCTTTTCGATAATCCAGGAGAGTGATGATGGTGTGTTGGACCAGTTGGTAGCAATGGAGGTATTAAGAAGTGGATTCAGGAATCACTGTAGAGGACACATGGAGGGAACTAAGGGGGAGGAGGGAGGCTGGTGAGGGGGGAGGGGAGGGAGAGGATGCAAATAACTGTAATTGAAAAACAATAAAGTAATTTAAAAAAAAAAAGAAGTGGATTCTGAATATAGTTTGAAGATATAGTCAACAGGATTTCCTGAAGGACTGCACATGGAATGTAAGAAAAAGAGAAAATTCAAAAGTGATCTTATCATTTTGGTTTGAACAATTGGAAAAATGATGATCTGTTTACTGGCAAGAAAAAGACAAAAGAAAATAAAAAAAGTGGAAGGAGGAGGAGGTGGTGCATAGATGTGCTATTTTAGAGATGACTCTTATGGATCCAGTGAAAATTAAACTACCACTCAATATTTAAGCCTGAAATTTAGTGAAGACTTTAAGACAAGATAATTAAATTTTAGAACTCATCAACCTCTAGATAGGATTTATATCTATGGGACATATTCATTTGAAAACCGGTATGTTATCACATGGTCTGGAGCCAAAATGGCTCTGAACATTATCTGTATAACATTGGACAATGAATTCATCTGTGCTTCAGTTTCCTTGTCTATAAAATAGGAATGATAATAATCATAAAGTTGTTGGGAAGTTTAATTAAATTGTCATTTATAAAGTAGTGTTCAGCATAGAATAAATGCTCAAAAGTATTAGCAGCATATATTATTTGTGGACATTATGCTATGAAATGATTATATTGGGGAAATATTTTTAATTTATTAAAATGATTTATATTTAATTCCCCTTAAATAATAGAACTTTGCACCTTCCTCATATAATATCTTAAGAAAATGATGCCCCAAACAAATACATCATTGTTTAGCTCTGAGATATAAAGCTGATTTTGAGTTCTTAGTGACATCACAACCTTGATAACTAAGCTTGGTGAAAGAGAAAAGGGATTTCTATATTCCAAAGCCTCTCTTTATAAATTAAAAATAAAATTCTAGGAGGTCTGAGCATACACTTATAAGCCATTTTAGAAGAAAAGTAGTTTCAAATGGATTAAATTGGAATAACTGCCAGGCTTCTGAGGATCTACAGTGCCAGCTACATAGAAAGTGAAGACCCAGTCAACAGGGAAGGTGGCTGAGTGCCTTGGGAGCAATCATCTGGCGTAGCACATGCCAGAACCAAGGCTGATGATTTATACCAGATGCAGACACTCTGGTGGATATTAGAGGAACAGAAATCAGTGCCCAAAGGCTAGAAAAATGAAGCAGCAAAAAAGAAAAGTCACAGGATGAAGCACACCTACCAATGTCCCTTCCATGATGGTTTATCTTCTCCTTTCATTTAAGTTCATTTTGGATTATGAGTTATAAAGTATCTTACTGTTTCCACAAAGTAGACTATTTTAAACTGGATTACACTAATTTATTGCGTTTCATGATATTTTATATTGAGGGAAATGAGCTGCATAAACAAGATAATGTTTTTATTGAAAATAAAGGAAATTGACCTTCACTGGTGTGGCTCAGTGGGTTGGACATCATTCTCCAAACTGAAAGGTTGCCAGTTTGATTTCCAGTCAGGGCACATGCTTGGGATGCAAGGCCATGTCCCCGGTTGGGTGCATGCTAGAGGCAACCTACCAGTGTTTCTCCATCTCCCCCTCCCTTAATTAATTAATTATTTTAAAAAGTAAAAAATTTTTTAACATAAGAAAGATGTCAAAATGAGGGAGGGACTGTGGTTTGCTTATCACTTTCTCTCTAATTGCTAGGATAGAGAATAGACACTAGAGTTTAAAATAAGACTTCTTTTGTAAAAGCCAAAATCACTAAGCATTTCTTCTTTTAAAAAGGTCTCTGTCTCTTCTTTTCCTTTCTTTTGAATTTTTAAAATTACAATATCCTTTTATTTGGAGTAAAATTGCCTTTAGGAAAAGTTGAATTTACTCAGTCTGGGAAAAATAAGAATGAACTGCTAGGAAAAGAGTATATTAAAAACAAGTTCTATATTTACCTCAAGGAAATTATAGTATACATGATGCTTGTCCTGTTTTATTGATAGATATTGAAAATGGGAATTTGTTGCTTTCAGAAACCAAGAATGGTTTACTTTCAAAGAGTAAGCAATAAACTTTAAGGTGAATGAAACCCTGAATAACATACATAGTATGGACATATAAAATGAAAGAGCACTTTTTTTATTGTAGATATTCTATAGACACAATCTTCAAATCTCATGAGAAGCATTTCATTTTTACAACCAACAATCTGAATTTTCAAATATCAATACAACAAAGATAGAGTGGCAAGAGAATTTATTCTAGCTTTATAAATTTCTATGGTTTCCAATCCTACAGGGTTTTAAAAAATATTATATGTTTAGTTTCAAGGCAGATGATAATAACAACTGGCAGGTCTATCTGGTGTCTTCTGTTTTCATCTCATTGGCCAGGTCATTACCAAATATTTATGTGTAACCCCAATGAATAGCCAATGGTGTGTGTGTCTATATATATATATATATATATATATATATATAGACACACACATATATATATTTACACACACATATATATACAATATACACAATATATACACATATATACACAATATATATATACACACACATATATATATACATATATATATTTAATTTTATTTATTTATTTTTAGAGAGAGGGGAGGGGGAGGGAAGGGGAGGGAGAAGAGAAAGGAGAGAAACATTCACATGTGAGAGAAACATTTCTTGGTTGCCACTTGCACACCCTCCAACTGAGGACCTGGCCTGCAAGCCAGGCATGTGTCCTGACCTGACCAGGATTTGAACCTGTGACCTTTTGTTTTGTGTAATGACACCCAGGTAACTTAGCCACACCAGTCAAGACATGTTTTTAATAGCATACTTTGCCATATAGAATAAAATTGAGGTTGTGGATAAGGAAGGAAGGAAAAAGTGGTTACTGGTCAGACAATTGTCTATGTTTGTTGTGATATCTTTTATTAATACATGATAATTATCAATAATGATAATAAACTGATAGTACCTGTCATAAATACTTTATGTTTATTAAACCATTCAATCTGCGTAACACTTACCAAATAAAGTACTATTATTATTAACTCTTTACACAGATACGGTCACTAGACTGAGAGATGATTCAGTAACTTGCCGTAGGTTATGTCAATAGTAGGTGCTACAGTCATAACGTTTTTTTGAACCTAGCAGCCTGACTCCTGATTGTGCCCTTAAATTCTCTACTAAAAAAATGTAAAGTTGTATGAATATGCCATAAATTATATGCATGTGAATTTGTATATTTTAGGGCTAAAGATCAAGCTTCAGCTAGTGTTAAAAATGCAAAACTCATTGGGAAAAACCATTTTATGTTTCTATTGACTTTCAACTAAAAAAATTTCTTTTAAACAGTTTTAAAGAATAAAATTTTAAGTGAAATAATTAGTGGAATAAAAATGCACATAAATAAAATTGATAATATAATACATAATATTATAGCCCTGGCCAGTGTGTCTCAGTCAGATGAAGAGTCATCCTGTAACCGAAAGGTTGTGGGTTCGGTTCCCAGTCAGGGCACATACCTGGGTCTGATCCTGGTCCAGTCGTGTAGGATCCTTGGTTTGGGCACATATGAGAGGCAAACAATTGATGCTTCTCTCTTGCATTGATGTTTCTCTCTCTCTCTTCCTCTCTTTCTAAAAGCAATTAAAAAAATGTCCTTGGATAAGGATAAAATTTAAAAAAATAGGTAATATACACAGATGCAATATAGAAATGCAAAATGTATGCAGTAAAAAGCAAGTCTCTCTTTCAGCCTAGGCTTCACGTCTGTAGTCTCCCTTTCCAGAGGCAATCACTCTCATGTCAGAGACCATTGTTAACCCCCAGTAACCAAACTTGCTTTCTTCACTAACTAAATTCTACCTGGCCATATGGATGCTTGCCTCAGCACTATTCTTTCCAGCTTTCCTTGTAAGCTAGGTGTGGACATTTTACTAAATCCCAGCCATTAGGATGTTAGTGATGTGATATGTATAAATTCCAAATTATGGGTTTTAAAAAGGAATATAATTTACATTCTGTTGTCTCTCTCTCTTTTTTTCCCCCATGGACTACAAGGTGACCAAAATGGTGGTGATCTACCTAAATTTTGCAGACAATGGCGGAGCAAATGAAAAGTTTCCTGGATGACAACAGAATTCACCCATCTTTCTACAGCCTAACTGTGATGGATATTCAAGAGAGAAATGAATTTTTCTGTTGCTTGAGTTAATGTACAGACTTAGTTGCCATAACGAAGGGTCACTAAAATAAAAATAACATTTATTTTTGTCTTTAATTCCAAAATTGTTTCTTAGTCCGTTTGTCAAAGACTAATGACAATATGTAAATATATGTTTTGGCTTCATAAATATATCTGAATTTTCTAAGCCTTAAATTTCCAGCAGGAAACTCTGTTGATCAAATCTCTCATATAGCAACACTCTTTGTCAAGGGATAAGGTTTGTTTTAACATGTTCTTTTCTCAAAGATATACTATGAAGAATCAACAATTAAGTAGTTAAAATTCATCAGGATATTTCTGCTCAGTCCAAATAAACTAAAAAACAGCAAATCAACTGACAAAGTTTGAATTGGTTTGACCCTCATTTGTTACAATCTAGTAAGGAGAAGGTGACCTGCAGCTTCACCATCTTTACCACCTTCCCACCTCTGTCTCCCTCCCTTGTGGCCACTGCCCCCACTGCCTACCATGCCCTACAGCACACCTCAGAGCTTGTAGGTGAGTCTAAGAGAGACATTTGCTTACAAATAAAACTTTAGCAACAGTGTACATTAGTGAGTGAACATTTTAAAGGGGTGCTGTATGTAGTTTTGGTGTTTTGAAATAATTCTCTGTAGATTTTTCAGTCTTTATCGCTTAGCAATACTGGTGTGCATTCATCTCTCACTCTTTTCCCTCTTTTTTTGCATATTATTCCCTTCTCTTCTGTAATTTGTCTTATATCTTTAAGTATAGTGTCTCTATTATTTAGTGTTTTTCAGTGGAGGTTCTGTTGGCATCTGGGGTAAGACAGTACCTTATTTAAGTAAAGAATGTTGCTTCTCAATTTGTTGTCTCCCAATCATTAAATGCTGTAGCACTTCCTAGTCGTGGAAAGCAAAAACATTTTCCTAACATTTTCAGTACCTTCTAGGGAGGCAGTACCAGTCCTTGTTGAGAACCACTGATAGACTGAAGCTCCACAAGAACATTGGTGGGATATATGTACTTCAATTAATTGAGAATTAATGTCTACTATGTAACTAGTATGTGCCAGATGTGGAAGCATGTAAAATTCAGTATGTGCAGACAAGACAATTAATGAACAAACTGGGCCGCAAATTCATCAACATGGTAATTTTCACATGGAATAAATGTATAGGTTCTTTATGTTGCCTGCAATTGCTCTGGTTTTCCTTAAGAGCTCTAATCCACTGAGTTACAGAGAAAGAAATTATCTCATTTTATGATCTCACTATGTTCAGTAATGTTATTGACTTTCTCTGTAACCCAAATTTTTATTGGATATGTCAGAAAACGGACTAATTCTTTCAGACTTGCTCCATTGCCAGGAAGTGCTTGCATATATAGAGACTGGGAGGTTAATGGGGTCATGGCAGTAGAGGAGCTGGAGCCTGTAGTCATCCTGTGTTCTAAGGTTTTCATTGCATATGTGTTCTACTTCTGGGCCTGATATCTGCTGTTTTGCCACCAGCAGTTTTAAGATGTTTAGATAAACATGTTGTCCTCCTTGGGCAGCCCAGGGACCTGGGACTATTAGCCTTTGAGCTGAAAGTTCTCACAAGAGGCAGCTCATTTACTAGGTCCAGGGAATTTTCTTTCCTTTTTTAATCTCTATTTTATTTTTATTTTTTAATATATTTTATTGATTATGCAATTACAGTTGTCCCATTTCCCCCCCTTATTCCTCTCCACCCTGCACACCCTTTCCTACCCACATCCTCCCCTCTTTAGTTCATGTCCATCAGTCATACATATAAGTTCTTTGGCTTCTACATTTCCTATACTATTCTTAACCTCCCCCTGTCTATTTTTTACCTACCATTCATGTTACTTATTCTCTGTACCTTTTCCCCCCTCTCTCCCCCTCCCACTCCCCTGTTGATAACCCTCCATGTGATCTTCAGTTCTGTGGTTCTGTTCCTGTTCTAGTTTGCTTTTGTTTTTAAGTGTGGTTGTTAATAACTGTGAGTTTGCTGTCATTTTTCTGTTCATATTTGTTATCTTCTTTTCCTTAGATGAATCCTTTTAACCTTTCATATAATAAGGGCTTGATGATGATGAACTCCTTGAATTTGATCTTATCTGAGAAGTACTTTATCTGTCCTTCCATTCTAAATGATAGCTTTGCTGGATAGAGTAATCTTGGATGGAGGTCCTTGCCTTTCATGACTTGGAATAGTTCTTTCCAGCCCCCTCTTGCCTGTAAAGTCTCTTTTGAGAAATCAGCTGACAGTCTTATGGGAACTCCTTCGTAGGTAACTGTCCCCTTTTCTCTTGCTGCTTTTAAGATTCTCTCCTTCTCTTTAATCTTGGGTAATGTAATTATGATGTGCCTTGGTGTGTTCCTCCTTGGGTCCAAATTCTTTGGGACTCTCTGAGCTTCCTGGATTTCTTGGAAGTCTATTTCCTTTGCCAGATTGGGGAAGTTCTTCTTCATTATTTGTTCAAATAAGTTTTAAATTTGTTGCTCTTCCTCTTCTCCTTCTGATGCCCGTATAATTCGGATGTTGGAACATTTAAAGATGTCCTGGAGGTTCCTAAGCCTCTCCTCATTTTTTTGAATTCTTGTTTCTTCATTCTTTTTCTGGCTGAATGTTTCTTTCTTCCTTCCTTCTGGTCCACACCATTGATCTGAGTCCCAGTTTCCTTCCCATCACTATTGGTTCCCTGTACATTTCCCCTTATTTTTCTTAGAGTATTCTTCACTTTTTCAACTAATTTGTGACCAAATTCAACCAATTCTGTGAGCCTCTTGATTACCAGTGTATGGTTATGAGCTGTGCATCTGATAGGTTGGCTATCTTTTCATTGCTTAGTTGTATTTTTTCTGGAGCTTTGATCTGTTCTTTCATTTGGGCCATTTTTTTTTTTTTCTCAGCATGGCTGTTACGTATAAGGGGCAGAGCCTTAGGTATTCACCAGTGCAGGGTAACCCACGTTGCTGCGTTGTGACACTGTCTGTGGGGAAGGGGTCTGAGAGGGAACAATGGCACTTGCTTCGCTCTCTGCCGGCTTTCAGTCACTTCCCCCACTGCCCACAAGCAAAGGGGGCCCTTCTGGTGCTGATTTCTGGGTGGGTGGGCTTGTGCACATTCTAGGACCCAGTGGTCTCTCCAACAAACTTTCCCATGAGGCTGGGAGTTTCTCACTGCCGCCTCAACCCCCACAGGTGTTTTCAATCGGTGGTTTGAGGCTTTATTTCCCCACACTGCAACCCTGGGCCGTGCAGTCTATTTCACTCACCAGTTGTTCCTCCTGGTTTATCTGCACTCGAATGTGGGACCACCCACTCCACCAGTGGCCATGTCGCCAGGTCCTTCAGCTGCAGCATTGCCCACCCTGCTCCAGGATCCGCCACCTCGCTGGGTCCTATAGCTGTGGTCTTGCCCTGAGCCCTTTGCATCCTGCCCCCCGTCTCTGCCCCACCTATGGGTCTAGATGAATGTGTCACTTCTTTAACTCCTTGGTTGTCAGACTTCCATACACTTCGATTTTCTGTCAGTTCTGGTTGTTTGTTGTTTTTAAATTGTTGTTTTCCTTCTTTTGGTTGTGTGAGGGACCACAGTGTGTCTATCTACACCTCCATCTTGGCTAGAAGTCCAGGGAGTTTTCTTAAAACTTCCTATGTTTTTTTCCACATATACAAAGACTTCTTGGTCTCTTACACATAGAACATGGAAAGACAGAAGGGCTGCTTCAACTTTACCTGTCTACCTCATTTGCAATAGAATCTGAGCTTTGATGCCCAGGTGCTGAATTAGAAATGTCAGTGTGCAAACTTCTAGAAGCGTACTCTCTTCTGCTACCTTGCCACACTGCCTAGATATCCTTGGCTACCTCTGCACCTATCTTGGAGTCTCTAAAATTTACCCATCTCCCACATCTTATGTATATTGAGCATTTCTCATAATATAATTTAAAACCATTTGGAGAATATATGTGAAGAGATATAAAGGCATAAAACCAGCCCATTATAGAACCTTTTTAAAATTCTTTCTCTAAAATGTCATAGAAAATTTCTACAAATATGTAACAGTAAGAGAGATAAGCTGTTAAGCTAAGGAAGAACTTCTGCTTCTGGTAGTAGTTATTTCACTATTGTTTAAAAACATTTTCCCCCTAATTGTTCTGTTATTTCATTGTCTGCTAGTACTACTAGAAAAATTGGGAGAGTAGTGCCCAAAGGTTTATAAGCTTTTTTTAAGGGGAAAAAGTTAAAATTGGAAAAAATATTTCTCCAAATAATTTACTTTTCCCTTCTGCAAATTGGAAAAAAAATCATTTTTATTCAGTCTGAAGGGCAGAAAGCCTCCCTGTAGCTCATGAAATACTAGGATTTCTGGAGAATAAATTGAGAGACACCACACACTGTACAGTCTCTTCTCAACAACTGCTTATTTTAAATTTGATAACATTTTTCTTTTTTCCCTTTCTACTTAATTTCGTACTAATCCTGTACAATAATGTTTATTTTTAACCTTTGATTTAGATGTAAATTATGGCTTAAGAAATATGATTTTTCTCAAGGATTTTCCATATATATTTTTATTATACATAGTTTATAACCCAAAATACTATATATTTAAAGTACTATATAGTTTAAGGACTATTTCCCATGCCAGATTTTTCCTTGTTACCTTATAAAGGTTAAGTGGATCATGTTAAGAATGTATATGTGATAGGCAGAATTATGTCCTCCCTAGTAAGTTCACATCTTAATCCCCAGACCCTGTCTACATATTGCTACATGAAAATGGAGAATTAGCCCTGGCTGGTGTAGCTCAGTGGATTGAGTGCGGGCTGGGAACCAAAGGGTCCTGGTTCAATTGCTAGTCAGGGCACATGCCTGGGTTGCAGGCCAGGTCCCCAGTGAGGGCCATGTGAGAGGCAACCATACATTGTTCTTTCTCCCTCCCTTCTCCTCTCTCTAAAAATAAATAAATAAAATCTTAAAAAAAACATAAAAAAAAAATAAAAAAGAAAATGGAGAATTAAAGTTACCAGTCAGCTAACTTGGACTTGGGAATATTATCCTGGATTGGTTGGTCTGAATGTAACCACAAATGTCCTTAAAAGTTAAAAAGAAGCAGGAGCATCAGAATCAGAGTGAGGCCATGTGAGAAGGATGTGTTCAGCAATTGTTGGCTTTGAAATAGAAGAAGAGCACAGCTGAAATGGGCAGTCTCTGAACAAAGCAAGAGAATGGATTCTTCTCTGAGTCTCCAAAAAAGGAATGCACCCCTGCCAAAATGTTGATTTTATCACAACAGGATCCATTTTGGATTTCTGACCCCAGAAATGTAAAATGATAAATTTGTGCTGTTTTAAGACACTGAGTTTTCAAATACTTATGGCATCAGTAGTGTCTAGTACAGTATGTTATTCAAGTAGGAGTATTTGACTTGTCTAAGCATCTAAAATTGAGTAGCAATTCTTTATACTTGAGTAAGTTTGAGCAAGCTCTTAAACTTCTATAATGATATATATCCTGACCAGTAAAATGGGAAGAATAATCATTACCTTTAAAGATATAAAGTAAGTAAAATAGTATTCTTTCCTGAAAAGCTGAAGTACATATTAAACACTTAATATGGGCTAGACTCTATAAATCAAAATTATTAATATAAAAGTCTCAGTTTTTAAGGGGTTTATATTTAAATCTAGAAGTCACATATTAAAATGAACAAATTAAAATAGAAGATGATATTATTTTCATAGAAATGATACCAAATTTTTAAGGAATGCCAAAGGATATAGCAAAAAAAAAATTGGAGAAATTATATAAGAGATACATCTTGAAAGATGATTAAAATTTTATAAGGTATGTATGTTAATATATCTGGAATATCACTCGGTCTTAAGGTTGAGTTTTAGTTTGACATACATTTTAATAATATTAAAGAAATATCCATCTATTTTTCTCTTAAAATGTTTTTGAAAAATTAACTTTATCAATACATTTTTGGTATATGTTGAAATAATTAAAGATTGCTTCTGCTTCTGACGTTACAATTCTGGAGTGAATCTCAGAACAATTTACAAATAACATATTGCTAAATTCTACCTATAAATTTTTTCTCTTAAAACACTATTGAGATATATTTAAATATTGATAATATTTAAGTAATATAACATTTATACTATATTATAAAACTATAACATATTATATTTCATAGAATGTTTCAATTTTAAGTGTAAATTTTGCTTAGTCTAGTTAGAGAATTAACAAATATATTGATCCTTTCAAACAACCATCTTTAGGTGACACTGATTTTTTTTATTTGTCCATTTTCTATTACATTGATTTCAGCTCTGATATTTATTATTTCCTTTATTTTACTTATTAAGTTTCCATTTTACTCTTAATTGTCTATTTTTTAGATAATTTATTTTAGATATTTCTTTCCAAAACAAACATTAAAGTCAGTAAATATGCCTCCAAATACTGTTTTACCTGTGTATCACAGATTTTGATACATTGTATTTTTGTTACCATTCAGTTAAAAGTATTTCATAATTTCCTATATGATTTCTTCACTAACAGTGGCTTATTATCAAGTGTATTTTTTAATTTATAAATCCTGAGAATTTTTGAAGTATCTTTTTCTCAATATTTATTTTAAAATTTATATACAGTAAAATTTACTCTTTTTTGGTGTTCAGATCTCTGATTTTTGACAAATGCTTGAAGCTATGTAAGTTACACTATCAAGCTATAGAACAATTTACCATTCTCCCCAAATAATTCCCTTTTGCTTACCCTTTGTCTCCCTCTCCTTCTACTTTTTTCTCTGCTGATATAATTTTGACATTTTGGTTTTTTGTTAGTTATTGCCTTTAAACTTTAAGACTCAGTTAACAAGATGAGCAAATACCTTAACTGAAATTTCTAATAAATAGCAAGCTATTTAAATTAGCAAAAGGCTTAAAAGATACTTGATTTAATAATTATCAATAGAGTTGATACATATTTTTAAAAAGAAATAACAAGCAATAAGAAATCTATAGCTTCACAAGTCTTGACCATTCTTTTCTGAATCTTGGGAACAGAGAGTATTTGCAGTCACAGTGGAGGGCTGAGACTAAGCACAATAAAGGGTTTTTCCTTTATAATATTATCAAAGTTAGAATGCAATCTCTCAGTTATTAATTATGAACAAAATAAATTCTATTTTGAATAATCGTAGTGTTTCTGTTCTTGGTACTTTATTATTGTTTCTAGGATTTTACTCTTGTTTTTAAAACACTTTTATGTCTGGACTTTGTTTTCCTATGCTTATTAACTTTTATTAATGTCTACTGAACTGATTTAACTAAGCTCTGTGGCTTTATACAGTCTTCTTTCTCTTCCCAGATGATTATTTTTACAATCCTATTTCTTGCTTTTTTAATCTTCTGATTCTTATTGTAATCATGCTTAATCTATTTTCTCTCCCTCCCCAACCTCTGTTCACTTATGCCTTTCCTGAAAAACTATCTCTTGTTTCCTAGGGTTAAAATAAATCATGGGATCATATTGATTGTCATGTATTTCCCTCTGGATGAATGACATAATGACACTTTAAGACTTAGATTTGCCAAATGTTCAATGTAAAATCAACTAGCAGTTGAAATGAAATACATTTTTAGAGAGTTCTTTATGTGTTTGTGTCCATTATTTATGGAGTCTGATCATATTTTACTTAAATGTATGCATTTTATTCATATATTTATATCATAATGTATAAATTTGAATTGCCATGAGATAGAGGGATAAAATTTAATAATAAAACAGAAAGGAAATAACTTTACCCAGATGTTTAAATGCTTTGTTCTCATCATAATCAATGACCACTTACTACAATTAATTTCTTTCTAATTATTACTTCTAACATACTAATTTGGCATTGTCTTGGTCTTCCACACACAGATTGGAAATGATCCGCCATCACAATGAAAACAAACCTTAATTTTAGGATTCTATATTGAATGATAAAGTCCTATTATAATGTAGGATGAGTCACCAATCAATGGGAGATAGATGTGGGTATTTCATTGTGACTCTGGCTTGGATTTCATTTCATACAAAATAATACTGAACACACACACGTGATGATGACACAGCTCCATTTTTCCAAGCTAACAACTTAATTTAGGGACCAAAAGAAAATATTCTGAGTTGAATCATTACCTGACATACTAGTTTTAAATGCCAACAGATAAATTGATTTCCCAACCAAAGAAAAGTGTGTAGGAGTTTAAGGGCCCCAAGGCTTGGGTTGTTTTGGTTATAATCCCAGCTTTGCTATAAATTACTCCATTGTGTAATTTAGTGTTAGTCGACAAAATTACATAATCTCCCCTGGCATTGCTTAAAATGAGTTTGAATTAGATAATTTCTTTGGTTATTAACACCTTCAGTATTCTATAATTCTGCAAAATATGCATTCAAATGTTTGAGGGAATTTTCATGAAATCTCTCCTTTTGGAGAAAGGTATAAGTTTTAGTTTTTATTTTATACTCTGGTTTAATTTAGTATTCATATTGATGAAGTAAATTTGTACCCAAGAAAATAGTTCACTAGCCAAGAGCTGGGGTGCAAGAATCCTGGGGATGAGCCTGATGAAGTCATGGCCACACATTATTACTTTATAAAATTAATTGGAGGTACAGACAAATTAGAAAACCATTTCAGTATTTCAGGTAAAAGTAATAGAAGCATGGAGTAGGGTGGGTAGTAGCTATTAGAACAAGTAGGAAGGGATGGATGTGAAAAAAATCAGAGACTCAATTAAGTTTCTTGTTATTTCTTTTCAAGCCACAAGTGTATATTTTATTTTATTTTTTAAAGATTCTACTTGCTTACTTTTAGAGAAAGGGGAGGGAGGAAGGGACAGAGGGAGAGAAACATCCCTGTGCCAGAGAAACAATGACTGGGTGCCTCTCACACCCCGCCTGGGGACCTGGTCTGCAGCCCGGCATTGCCCTGACCAGGAATGGAAGCAGCGACCTTTCATTTGGCAGGCCTACGCTCAATCCGCAGAGCCACAACAACCAGGGCCACAAGTGTATAGTTTAATAAAAATTGATATTTAAAAAGAAATAAATTTCTGGTTTAATCATTTACATATCTTATGATATGTTGACTAAAACCAGCATGCTATTTAGACCCTGTAGAAAAGTAACCTAAAGTCAAACATATGTGTATTTCATAATTTAATAGAATACATATACTCTGGGAAGTGCCATATATAGTAATATTTTCAGAATACACTTCCCAGCACATCATATACTACATTTAGATACATTCTTTTCATTGAATCTTTATAACATCTGTGTGATTTTCCTCCACACATAAGGAAACTTAGACTGAGTAAATTTAAGGGGTTCACAAAGTGGGTGAGAGGTCAGAGCTATGACTCAAGCTGGTAGAGTCTGATTCTGAATCTCATGCTCCTATCAACACTCCATGCTCTCAATAAATCTGTAGAGCACACTGAAATTTTATTCATAAACAAATGTCCATGAATATGAAGTATGAAAGCACATCCTGTCACACAGATTCCACTAGAATCCTGGAGCAACTTAAAATATATGTAACTACACAAGAGGATTTAACCGGCTCTGGGATATCAAAGGTGTGCAGGATCAAGGAAGCACTGGGGACACCACAACTGTGAACACGAAGACATGAAGGACAGGAGCATCTTCCTGGTTGATGGAGTTGCCATTTGTTTTGTTTTTATTTTATTTTTATAACATTGAAGAAAGTACTTCTATCCAGATTATTTGACTTGTAGTTTAATGTTATATAGCCAGAAAGATGTCATCCACATCTTAATCCCAGAACTTGTGATACTTTTACCCTACATGGCCAAAGCTGCTGTGCAGATGTAAGTAAGGTTTAGGACCTTGACACGGGGACTCTATCTTGCCTTGTCTGGGTAGGCCCAGCCTAATCCCATGAACTCTTGAAAGCAGAAAATCTATCCTGGCTATAGCCAGAGGGAGATTGCCCTACAGAATGATCAGAGAGATTCAGCGTAAAAAATGGTCTCAACAAAGCCACTCCTGGCTTTGAAGAGAGGAAGAGGGCCATGGACAAAGGAATACATGCACCCCATAGTTTGGAAAAATACAAGAAAATGGAGTATTTGTAAGGCCCTCCGGAAAGAAATGCAGCCTACTGACACTTTGATCCTAGTCCAGTGACATCGTGTTGGACTTCTGACCAATGGAACTGTGAGATAATACATTTATATTATTTAAATTGATAAACTTGTGATATTTTATATAGCAGCGATTAAATGTTAATATATGCTATGTGTATTTAGGCTCCTAAAATTATTTGTATCATACAAAGTGGGAGGAAGCATGGTATAATGGAAATATTTTTTGCCTCTTGCAGTTTAGTAAACATGGGACCCAGGAAACTGATGCACTTTGAAAACTCTACTTGGAAACAGTAATATAATAATATCATAATTTAATTTCACCAAGGACGATTTCTGTTGGCCTCCATAATAAAATGATCATACATAATGTACCATGAAGGGTAATCCTTTCAGTCCTTCTCTTCCTACTTTTCATACATGTTTATCTTTGGTTCCCTTCACAGAGTTCTCTTTCCAGCACTCTCCCCCATATCTCATCATACACATTATTTTTGCATTAGATTATGTCCAATAAACCCTTCTTTTTAGCTAATCATTAAGAAATGCTGACAGCCCCTGAACCAGAGGCAGAAGGAGTAATCCAGGCAAGGCATCCTACTATATTTCCTAATATAAATTCTACTGATCAATTAGCTCAAATGAAAGACTTTTCCACATAGGAGTTATCAACCACTTAGATATTTGTAGTTTATAGTTTGGAGAACATGACTACATTTTAAGTGGATAAATTGATGGAATAAAGCAAATTAAAGGGGAGAGAATTCACATTCATCAGAATGATTTATAATAAGTTTTAGTTAATTAGTAAAACCATTCAGTAAATCTTAGAAAAAACATAATATTTGGGAAGAAAGTAATCATAAACAGTAATTTATTCTGAAAATGGGGACACTTTGAGGATTAAAATGGGTACTATTTACAATATTTTTTGCTAGCATATAAGACAAATCAAGATATATAGTCATACTAGTAATGTGAAATTTCCACTTTATAAACAAGGATTATATAATACAATAATCTATTCACTCATAAAAATGGGAAATACATCAGACTTTAATAGTTAAAAAATTTTCAAACAAAATGTCTCAAGTACTTTCAACATACCCCTAAACTGGCTTCAACAAATCATTGTTGAGGATGAGGACTGAGGTTTGAGTCAGGAGGCTTGCGCTTCACCAATGCGCTTGTGTCTTTTGTCTGCAAAGATCCAGTTAAAATTTCCTCATGTGACAAAAGAGATACTTACTGAAATTTAAGTTCACATTGAGTATCAACATAAATTTACGTAGAAATCAGTATCAGGATATCTCTTGTAGTTCTTATACTAATCACTTATACTGTGGTTTTATATGGTCCCTTCTCTTGGGCCATTTTGAAACTTGTTGGGATGACATTCATAGTTCTAACTATTAGAGTTGGCACTACTGGCATTTCATGGGTGGCACTAGGGATGCCAGAAAGCTTTAATGCTCAAGAGAACTAAATGATAAGTTGTATTTCTTCTCTCACATCTTTGGAATATTCCTATGAGATTAATGTACATGAAACACCTGTTTATAATTTTTGAGCTGAGAAACAAACTCCATTTTATATATAAATGCAAACAATTTTGCAGAGTTTAATCATTAGTGATTTTTCAGGAATGCTCCTGTGGTGAAAATTGGGAAAGTTATATTTTATTTTACTTTTTCTTAAAGTAACTCATCATTTTAGAAAAGTATGTCACTCACTACAGGGCTGCTCATGATATTACAGCCTACCTGAGTTAGTCTGCTCCTCAGAGCTGTGACATTCCCAGGGATTCTAGACAAACATGTAAACATCCTAATAATCTGGTTTAGTTATGCCTAAACACTTATATTGAAATACATAATATTTTAAAATATATTTCTTTAGATCACAATTACATTGCCTTTTTAAAAAAGTTTTGTGTGTAGGTAGATTGTGTTATCTATGAATTTCATGTAGGGAGGGTAACAGTGAGTTAAAATACTTTTTATATAAATGGGCATTGAGTGTTACAGGGTTGAGAACCATGGCCATAAAGAATAGAAAAAGCTCACAGTACTTTAGTGGTAAGGAAAATATTAGAATTCAGGCTATGCTGTGGATAGAGCACTGGACAAAGGTTTAAAGACCTGAGCTCTAATATCACTTCTGACATAAGTCAGATTACTTCTGCAAATTGTAGTTTTCTCATATACACATGTTGAAAGCTGGGATAATTTATAATGGAGGCATAGACTTTTTCTGTATTGTTCTTGATCTATGATAAGTAGATAGAAAATACAAGGAAATAGAACATTAATTAGGATATGGAAGAATCCTCAAATAATTTGGACTATGAAAAAAATGGGATTTATATATATTTAAGGTAAATCAAGCTATGCCTAGTTACTCATTTGCTATGGTCAGTATGGTTGGAAGATTACAGTTTCAATAAAAGTTACTCAACCAGAGATGCACAGCAAAATCACCAATGGCGCTTTTATAAATCAGGGACCATGGGTGTAGTGGCATATAGATATTTTTAGAATTCTGTGTATAAATAAAACAATGAGTTAGGTTATCTTCAGTATTTTCTCTAGTTATAAAATTCTTTATTACCATTGTATAGAACATTACCTCTATATCTAGAAACCTTGTTTTAGAGAAAGACTAGAAATAAATAACTAAGTAGTATTTAACTCATATACCTTATGCAAATGCAAGATTTAGTTTTTTATTCCCCTGGGATTCTCTAATCATCTCAGAAGATGTCCTGATATTTAAATTCCCTTTAAAAATTATATATCATATGCTACTTTAAGAAAAAGGCCCATATATTGAATCTTAGAAGATTTAGAATGTTTTCTAATCTGGGTTAAAAGAAATCACTAATATTTCCAAGAATCTAAAATAATTAATAAATCTTATAAAATTCCATTATTGAACCTTGCTTTCCAGTTCTACCATTTATTCCATAAACTGGTCTTTCTGGTAACGATAGTCATCCTCGACCTGTTTGACTAGAATAAAGCCACTTACTATAATTTCATGACACTGAGTCTCTGAGGTTATTTTTACTCTTTCTTAGGCATAGCCCTCTCTTATTTTAGGTATTTAAAATAGTACACTGAAGCTACTCGAGGTTTACTAGTTGTGGGTCAAGCAGCATCACATTAACAGTATTGGTCACTGTGAACACTGTTTGTGTTCAGTCCCCATTTCCGAGTTTCGTGTTCTCTCAAATAATTTGCAGGATTGCTAAGGCATGATACGCATTCAACAAAGTGGCCTGAGCCACTGCCTACCTGAAGCTGCTTCTGCCGCAGCCTTTACTTCCTGTTTCTCGGTTTGGCTCACTGTGCCTGATACTGTCTGCACACAGGGGACGGGTTTGGAGTTGCCAGGAGGAGGCATTCTTTAGTGTCCTATGGCAATTTGGTTTCTTTGAACTATATTCTTTCTTTCAGACATTGCTGTGATATCGAAGTCCCGCTGTGGATCTGACTGCATCACAGTATGTATGGGGTTCAGCAGTGCTACCTCACATCACTCAGCAGGTCTGCCTGGCCCAGGACACCGTATCCCAGCCACATGACTTACCACGGGGAAGGGGGGAAAAATGAGCAAAGAGTTAGAACAACTGAATTTTAGACCAGACTCTGTGACTGTGTAACCCTAAATAAATCTTTGTATTTATGGGAACTTACTTTCTTCATCTACAAACTCTGGGGTAGATTGTCTGTTATGTGCCTTTCCAGGTCTAAGAGTACACCATTTTTGATATAAAGTCATTGAGAGCAGGAAATTTACAGTACTTTTCCATTCTCCACATCCCAAGCTAGCACCATGTTTGTTTATCTTAGGGCCTCACACGACAGAACGATCAAAGTTCTGAACTGTGAGTTCGGAGACTTCAGTCTGAGTTCCAGCCCTGTTCCCAATGAGTTCTGTAACTACAGACAAATTATGTGCTTAATTAGTTTACCTGTAAGACAATGCTTTTAAAGGTACTTTGGGGGAAAAAGGTTAAGTTACTGGCAATATTATTTACATGACAATAGAAGAATACATCTCTTGGATCTTTTTTTTTTCTTTATTTAGCCGTTTATCTTGTCAAAGTATATCTCCAAAGGAGATTTGCTCAGGTATCAAATCTTAACTATTTGTCATCAGAGTGAAATCTTCTTCCCCTGAGCACAGGAAGGGCAATTTTAAATTCCGCGTGTGCATTATGTTTACTTAGCAAGGCTTTACTTTTTTTCCCTTTTTGTGGTTGCTTTCCCCTTGTCTCTCTATGATGCACTCAGGGGCCTCGAGTTAAGCTTATGATGCCTGGCATGATTGATTGTGTTTCCAATGGCTGGACACTTTGCTTGGAGCCGTGGTTATGTCTTGGAAAATCACACTAATCGAATCTGAAGACACTGATGTGCATTCTCAAGTAAGAGCCTGGCTCTTGGGGGTTCCATCTAGGTCAGGCTTTATAAATTAAGTGATGATATTTTTCCTTAAGTTGGTAAATAAAATTAATCAGCGGCCTTACATTGCCTTCACAGTTCTGTTGCTCAACCTATGAGTCAAGTAGCATTTTTATCTACTTTAAATCTAATGCTTTGTGGTAGTTGACAATCCATTTATTAAAGGCAGAAGACAAGAACACAGAGTAATTTGAGAACAATTTCTGAGATCACTAAAAAGTAGAGAAAAATGGTCTTTAAATGTATGTCTCAGAAATTGTTGGAGAACATATGTTTACTATAATTTCTTTTGTACAGAAAGTAAGGTAAAATTTTCCAAGAGCCTCAGCTAAAAAGAAGTTTTAAAATGGCAAAATTATGTTGTCTTTTCATTTTATTTGTTTATTCATCCACTTATGCAAACATATTTATCAAACACTTACTCTGTGCTAGGCACAGGTACTACATGGTATAGTGGGAAATTCAAGGACACTGGATGCAGGGAAACCTGTATCTGCATATCTGAATTCTGTTTGATCACTTACTAGGTAGGTGATAGCACATAAGGAAAGCAACCTCTGAAACCTCAGGCTGTTTGCTTTTATCAATAGGGTTTGGAAAAAGCAAAGCAGCTACCAAGGATCAGTCCACAGGAAGGGTCACAATATTAGGGTGAGAAGAACTGGCCAGGTAGCTCAGTTGGTTAGAGCATCATACCAATATGCCAAAGGTTGTGGGTTTGATCCTGGGTCAAGGCACATACAAGAATCAACCAAAGAATGCATAACTAAGTGGAACAACAAATTGATTTTTTTCCCTTCTACCTCTCTCTCTCTCTAAATAATTCAATAAAAAAATTAAAAAAAATAGGATAAGGAGTTGATGTCTTCATGTGTGTCTCCTTCATGGTATTAGGATGATTTGAGAACTGTGAAAATGAAATATATGACATTTGAACTGTACGGGCACTCTAAACTATGTTAGTCTCCTTTCACTGATGAGAGAGGAGACTGAAAAATGTAGATTGTTCTCAGACCACAGAGGACTTTGAATGCTATGGGATTATGTCTATATTATTAATTGCTGTGTAATAGCACAGAGCCTTTCGAAGCACTTATGGGTATTTAATAATTTGTAATGAGTGACAATGAATAGATAGGCAATAGAAAGGCATTGAAGTTCTAGGTAATTTATTGAAGTTACTATAGACAGAGAGATCTTACTTTAGATGAGATGTTGGTCTAAGTGATGTTTATTGGGAAAAAGTACATTGCAAAGAGGAGGGGCAGGCACCACTAAAATGTGAAGTATGGTTTATTGAGGATGAAGGCATAAGCAAAGAGTCAGCAGGACTCCCAAGCTTTCATGCTATAGAGAGGAGTGCTTGGCTGGAGTGCATGCAGTGGAAAATGCTTCAGGACAGAGATCCTATTCCCATCCCGATTAACACGTCTATAGAGAAGCTGGGGCAGGAACAGGGGCAGAGAGCACCTGATCCACCTCACAGTAAAAGGAGCTTTCTGGTCAGGAAAAGTTGAGCTGTGAGCTTCAGGAATTCACACAACACGCTTCTAGGTTAATTTGCATGCTATCACTAGTATTAATGAGAGATCCTTCAGAGGTAGAGTGCTTCTAGGATACCTGCGGGAGAGAGGCAGCCACAGGGATTGTCCAATAAATAAGAGTGATTCTCTCTCCTCAGTGTCATCATTTGTGCTTTGGAACTGTTGCAGAGTTCTGGGTGCTACTGTGGCCCAGGACTGTTGGGATTAGAAGGAGCCTTAGGTTAAGACTATACTTTCAGGGATCATTTCTATAGTTCGTTAGAAGGAGCCTTAGGTTTCTTTCTCTTTAGTCATTTCAATAATGATTAAATGAAAAACGACTACTGTGAAGAATTGCGATTTCTGCAGAATTTCTTGGTATAATCTAAGTTTTGATTCAGTTTAGAAAGAAGTTCTTAGGAAATCAGAAAGTTAGGATGGACAAAGCAAAGTGGATGTTGAAAAGAAATCCTCAGGAAGAATGATAATATTAGAGATATGTATTTAAAAATTGATGTCTACGTTAAGATAGAAATAAAAAACAAAGTGACATTGGCTACCTTGAGGGCTGATGTACCTAGGGCTGGTAACCTTCAACTATGAGGAGTGTATAGTAGTGACTGGGGGGAAAGAGGGTCAATACTATTCATAAGCTTTCTGGTTTTGTCTCTTAGGTTTAGCTTTCTTGAATTAGGCTATTCTCTCATTAGCTACTGCACTGAATTAGGCTGAAGAAAACAAAAAACATGGATTAGATGCTAATGGGGTCCCTCTGCAGGTTGGGTTTGTCCTTAGTTTGAGAGCTACTCTGCCAGTGGAAGCCCAAGTAAATTAGTGATACTTCTACATTTCTACATAATAGATTCAGGATAATCTTGGACATAATTAGTTTCTCTTGGCTAACTAAAGCTGAGCAAAAGCAAAATTTCTACTGCCAGACATGTTTCCTCTTCATTATAAATACTTGTATGGAAAGTTAATTTGTGTGGGTTTAATTTATTTACATATATTTACATTTGCCTTGTTTAAATGTTCCTTTCAAGTGTTGTTTGGGACTCTTTGAACATTTTAAGTCTTTTGGAAAATGAAAATATGCTTTTTGCCAAATAAGAATAAATTTAGAAACCCTAAAGTTTGGGTTGTATTTGACTAGCCTCTAAACATGGGAAAATATTTTATGTCGTCCACCAGTCTGTAGCCAACAAATAAAAACAGAGCTGCAGAGTGAGCAATCAGTCCCTTCTCTCATAGCTGCCCCTTCCCATCTCTACCCATGACAAACCTTTATGGAATCGGCAGACTCAGGGTGAAAACACCACCACTGCCACCACCACACAAAAACTTGCAAGAGAAATGCAAAATGGGCATAAATATCAGTTTCGCATTTGTGAAAATCCAGTCATTGTCAAGCATTTATTAAATACCTACTTTGTACAAGTCATGATATTTGGTCTGAAGCACCCAAAATTTGTATGAATCATGGTCATTGTCCTCAAAAAACGTATCAGCTAAAACTTCAAAGAGTTATTTATTATGATTCTGATAGAGATCCATCACCCTTAAACCATTCTGTGTCATTTTTTATCCCATCATAAGCTATTGAGCCCTAACTTATCACTAGGCTATTTGCACATGCATCACTTCATTCAAAGTCATATGGTCCCCATTCATGCAGATATTATACCCATTTAACAGATAGAAGAAAGTCTTTACAGATTAACTTTGTAAGGCCTGTCTGACTTGATGACTTATTACCATTTTTTTCAAGTAGTTGAATTAATTAATATACCCTTAGGAGTGAGGCCCAGATGAGGAAGGATTACAGAGGATAATTTTTCATGTTTTATATAGAAAATAGTGGTCATTTATAGAGAAAAAATGATAGAACAGTCCCAGTGAAACATACAAAAAGATGAATCCTCAGTTATAGAACAGAAGCAGTGGTTCCATGAAACAAAACAAACAACAAACAAATAAGCAAACAGACAAAAGACAAAGTTTAACTGCTTTGTTCACAATACCTTGATAAACAGTCTAATGCCACTGGATGATCTCAGACTACATCCAAAGAGATGCTAGCTGACTGAATTAATTTTTTTTATTTTTACCACTTGATAATGGCCTGTTAAGAAATCCAAATTATTGAAATAATTTTGCTTTTACCCAAGCCTTCATATAAACCACCTATCTCATTGGCTCACTAAAGAGTGAACATTATGAAAAAAAAAAAGAATCCTGTTAAATTCATTATCTACCTTTTTGCCAGAAACCGGATTTAGCAAAAAAAGCTGATTGTTTTCACTCACATCGTTGGATTCTGAATTGAAGATAATTTAGGCTTAAGGAGTTAGAACTCCAAATATGGAATTTGAAATAGGCCCTAGGGAATGAAAAGAAGCTGTCACTTTGCACTAGGACGGATGACATAGTGTTAGATGACATCGTTCTTAAGAGGCTCAGATAATTTTGGCTGCTCCAGTGGGTTTCAGTCTTTATAGTTTCATCTATTTCCTTCTCAGTTATGATATTTATTGAAGTGAATGCATGATCCCAAGTCCAAGAAATATCTGTAGTCTGTGGTTATATTAAATTTTTTATTTCACTGAAGTTTCCCATTACATTTTCTTCTACATAATACTGTAGAAGAAAAACAGATTACATGTCAGTCTAAGCCTTTGACTATTCCAAAAGGAGTTACTCTAATATTGTTGAGTTACATACATGAAAGAGTTTCTATTATAATAAAACAAACATATACCTGTCTGGTTAACATGTATCAGTGGGGCTGGTAGTTTTGTCACTTAATCATTTTATTTTATTTTTAAAGAAGGGAATGTTCACAAAAAATGAGAAAATAAAATTTCAGTAAAAATAAAAAAGTGGACTCTCTTAAGAAATTAACTCCTGTCATTAACTTGATCTAATAATGCTATCTACCAGCAGTAACAAAAACGATACAATTTTGCCATTATAACAACAAAGCAAATGATTTACTGCAACAAACACTAACATGGAAATGTTCTTTCCTGTATCAGTCAGAATAGGTATATTAATGTAATAGTAATAATCAATGCCCAGATATTAGTGGCTTAAATGACAAAGGTTAATCTTTTGTTCACAGTACTTTCCACTGCAGGTAAGTAGGAGATTTTGTCACTGTAATCATTCAGGGGTCCAGTTTCATAGAGTAGCCACCTCCTTGAAAATGACTGATCTCGATGCCACTGGGGAATAAAAAAGGAGCTCTAGAAGGTCTTACTTGGAGATCAAATTCTTGTTAGTAAAATAGTGAAAAATCTTTATTTCTTTCTCCCTCACCTTACAAACTGCTAAGGAAATTAGGAGTGAAATCATACCAATGATGTGGAAGTGGGGAGAAATTTTGTAAATGTAGAGATTTGTAAATGTAGAGAATTGTGGATATAGAACTGAAGACTAACATAAATATTTTCTCACTATTCAATATTTAATTTGCTTTCCTCCTTGCACAAGAAATCCACTACTTCCTCTCTAAGAAAGACAACTCAAGAATCCGCTCACTTCTTCAAGCTCAAAGTCATTATGTCATGCATAGTAGTTTCTAAAATAACTTCTAAGGTGGCTCCTCTGGATCCAAGGCCCTATAAAGTAGTTAGAGAAGTTTTATACCATCAAAAAACTAGGATAAAACTGAGGAACCACAGTAAATACTTCTACTCATAAAGAAAATAATTGGAATACACACAGCAATTTTACTCCTTTGCTGAATGTATAAAATCTTACTGATTAAAAAATTTAAGAATGCTTTTCCTGGGGATGAAGAATGTTGCTGAACTAGGTTCTTAAATTGCTTCCTGGAGCTCTCAAGTTCAACATTCTTTATGATTCCTGGCTCTGTGCTCTGGGAGATTCCTTTTTTCCTATTATCTTCCATGGCCATATTTGAAAGATCAATGGAGAATATGCTCTTGTTGGTGACTCAAGAGCCAGGTTTCTCAGCCTGCTTCCTACCTATAGAAATTTAAGGATCCATGGGTCATTTGAGATTTTAAGCAGTTCATTTTTTTTGGTCTAAACTATGGTATTTTTTAATTTTTTAAATAGAAAACACTTTTTCATTTAAAAAAGCATTTAGAATGCATAAACAAGGCAACATGTATTCTTTTTTCTCATCTTCTGGTATGGGGTCTGTCGGGGCCCCTCCACTGTTGCTCTGCTGCTCTCTGAGCCAGTGTTACTGTCACTGGTCCCTTCCTCTGCCACCCGCCCGCCTCCTCCCGCCCACTCTCCTTGTCCTTCTTCACCATTCTGTTGACTTTCTGCCATTTCTGCAAGGTGTGTCTCCTCCGTCTCCACGGGAAAGCTCTTGTCTTCTTTCTTTTCTTCAGTCATATTGGCTGCTTGTTCTTCCTCAGGAGCAATACTGCTCTGCCTGCTTGCTCTGCTGCCTCCTTCTCCCTTCCTGCCTGCCTTTTGGGAGCCTGTTCCTCTGCCTGTGCAATTTCAGCTGCAATTTTTTTCTATATCCACTTCTGTTTTCAAACCACACAACCATATAAACTATGGTATTTTTTAAACCAGAATATCTTACTCATAAATGTATCTACATTTTGATCCAATATTGGTAAGAAATACATCAATAATCATGCACAGGGTTTTCTTTAAAAAATTTTTTTAATTGTATTTTTTCCATTACATTTATTTTTCCTTATACTTCCTTCCCCCCACAATCACTACACTGCTGTTCATGTCCATGAGTCTTTTTTCTTTTTTGCTCAATCCCTCCACCCTTAATCTAGCACCCCTACCCTCTTAGCTGTCATCCTACTCTCTATCTGTGAGTCTTTCCATCTGTTAGTTCGGTTTGTTCATTAGAGTCCACATATGAGTGAAACCATATGATATTTGTCTTTCTCCAACTGGCTTATTACATGTAGCATAATGTTCTCCAGGCCCATCCATACTGTTGCAAAGGGTAAAATATTCTTTTTTTTTTTTTTACAGCTGAGTAGTATTCCATTGTGTAATTGTCCCATAGTTGTTTAAGCCACTCATCTACTGAGGGACACTTGGGCTACTTCCATATCTTGGCGATTGTAAATAATGCTGTAATGAACATAGTGGAGCTTATATTCTTCTGAATTAGTGTTTTGGGTTCCTTCAGATATATTCCCAGAAGTAAGATTGCTGGGTCAAAAGGCAGATCCATTTTTAATTTCTTGAGGTATCTCCATACTGCTTTCCACAGTGGCTGCACCAGTCTGCATTCCCACCAATACTGTAAAAGAGTTCTTCTTTCTCCACATCCTCTCCAGCACTTGTTGTTTGTTGATGATAGCTGTTCTGACAAGTGTGAGATCATATATTGTTGTGTTTTCTTTGAGATATTTACTTACTTTTCTTTCTCAACTAAATTGCAGGTATTTTGAACCTATGAAAATTTGGTGGGACAACCACATTTTAAACATTTTTAGCCGGGTGGGGGGCATTTTGTATAAAGTTGAGATTGCTTTAATACCTCCTTAACTCATTCACCATGTTAATTCATTCAGACATTTAAAAAAGATATGTGATGACCAGACTCTTAGTTTGATCCTTTGCACAGGCTGAGATTTATTTGGCCTTTATCATTCAATATATTTTATAAATTCTTCACTTACTGTCTTCTTTTATAGTTGCTTTTCCCAATACTAAAAATCCCCAAATTTTGGACCTCTTGTGATTTTTTTTAATCCCTCCTTGCAAAGTGGTCATTTTTTCTAATTTTTCTGTTAAATGTTGCCAATAGCTGCCACCACATACTGTTGATGCTTTGTTTTTCCTGTAAGTCTACAAATTTATTGAGTATATTACCTACATTTCAAGTCACCAAAGATGACATTTTTATCAAATGCTGTAGTTTTGTATGACATGAACTGCCACCTTTGTACCCTTCAATATAATGCTATCCTCTTTGTACACTACCCAGTGTAAGCAATGCCATGGACTTAAGGTTTTATTAGAGCAATGCTGTACTTCCAGGGGGCAATTATTTTTTTATCAATAATGATTAAGGTATTCAATACAAGACTCAATCTCCAAATCTGAATGCTTCGAACAAGAGTTCTCTCTCTCTCCCTCTCTCTTTTTCTTGCTCATACTCCATGTTCATTATGAGCCAGCCGGGGCACATTTCTCATTTAGTGAAGCTGTCACCATCTCAAACACTGTTGATCTCTACCCTAACTGAAAGGAAAAATAAAAGCTGCTCTTGCACTGTCAATTAAATGCTCAATCCAGGATGGGTTTCCACTCATTGGTCAGAATTTAAAAAAGAACATTTAATCACAGAGAGAATTTTACCATGTGCTCTGAAGAATAGAGAAAAGAAATATTTGGATAATTTTTAATGACATTCTCACTCTCTTCTCTATATTTTTTATCCAATTTCTCAGGAAATATGGTTGGATTCTGATTCTTAAAATATCCAGAATTTATCTATTTTCACCAACTCTATCACTTCCATCCTGGTCCTATACTCTTTCAATAGCCTCCTGACCTTCTCTTTGCAGCATTGTTGTGTAATTTCCCTGGTTAAGAAAAACCCCTTCAATTTAATCGGATAAACTTGGAGTGTATCTGAGATGCAAGGTATTATGTTAGCCACTGGGAGAAAGACTGAAGTTAGTAAAAGGAAAGAAGAAAGAAAGGTGCAAAGATGAAGAAAAAAGTTCCTTAACTTCTAAGATTTTATGCTAATGAGTAGAAGGTGTATGGCTTGGAAGAAGAAACAGGAACATAAAATCTAAAGGAACATTCAGAGTCACTTATTCTGTGAGTAATGCAAAGTTGATACTGAATTTCAAAATTTAAAGAAATATTTTCATTATTTAGCCCGCTTTTCTTATTCAATAGTTGAAAAACTCAAGGCTCAAAGTGTAGAGTTGTCATAAAGAAGGTAGGTTTGGCTGTGGAATGTGCTGATATGATGGTAGCACACCAGTGGGAAAGGGGGAAAGTAAGATCAAGGAACAAAGAAACGACACGGCTCTTAGCTTTGGTATAGGAAGTATCTCAGAGAGGTAGGGAATGAGGGCAAGCTTACTTCAGGCTACAGACAACACACAAGGAAGTCAAATGTGATGGAAAAGATCAGCCATCAACAGATGCAGTTATCCATTAATCCTTATAGGTAAGTGGGTGCTATTATATCACAGTTGGTTATTCCATAGGAGTGCTGACTTAAAAAACTAGGGGTGTAGGCATGTAATTTGGTTTGTTTTGGGGTAAATACAAGTCACCATAGGAGCTAGGCAGGGATTTTAAGCTCGAGCTAAATTCAGTATGATTCCACTATCAGCAAGGCCTTTGAGCCTAGAGTCTCGGTCGCACTAGAAACCAAGCTTAGGGTAGAAAGGCAACCAGTCTTCTCTGTTTCTGAGGAGAAAGTAATGGCTAGTAATGGTCATAATTTGATTAAAGTATACACAGGGCAAAGGTTGAAGGTGAAGCAAAGAATTGAAGTTTGGGAAGGCAGTGCTGACTCAATGATTTGTCCGAGACTATACAATTTGTAGAATCAAAGTAGCAAAAATCTTGATTTTTCTGACTGCAATTTATCTTGGGAATTTTCTATCATGCCATAGCTTTTAAAGACATTTCAGAGACACAACCAAAGTAAAGGAGAAGGCAAACCCAAAATGATTAATTTACTCAACTCTTTCATGAAATTTGCTAATATCCCTTAAACTTGAGGGCATTGAGAGCCTGTGGGTTTCAGTGTTTTGCTCCAGGCAGGCCACATTACACAGATAACGATTTACTGAAGCGCGGCTGGAGCCCGACTCTCTTGTCTGCCCAGCCAGTACATCCACCTACTGTGCGGTCTCTCCCAGTTTTAATTAAATGTACATATGTTCTTGTTTTGCTCTTCTCCTTTTCCTGTCTGAACTCATCATTCTCATATTTGGACCTCATTTATTATTCCAAAATGTCTTTAAGAGTGGGATAGCTTTAAAAGATTTTGTTATGGGTTTTAGACTCAAATACATATGTTTGATATCAAAACCAGTTTTGCATTTTCTCACATAGTGATAATAATACTGGTAATTACTGAGGAACACCAGAGAGAGAAGGGGACTCCACTGCTTAAGGGGCAGTGATTCCAGGGTAACACTTCAGTTTTCTTTTTCTGGATCTTTCTCCATTCATGGGGAAGAAAGAGTGGGTGGATTTTCTCACTTCTAATTGGGAGGCAAAAAAACCCTACTTAATCTGCCAAATCAACTCCTTCTGCCTTTTTCAAGGTTTGATTTGGTCTCTTCTTTGCATGCATATTTTTCATCTGTTTAGTAGCTCAAAAGAAACTCAATAGTCTGTACTCCTGCAGTGAAGAGGTAAGGGTGAGGGTGTCAAGGAGGAAACTACAGTTGATCAGTTACTGTGACCTGATGGGTAACATGAATCCAGAGGGAAGGAATAGAAAGACCATATGGTCTTGAGCCCAGGCTGAACCACCTTGACCACCTCCTCCCCCAACCCAAAATCTACTATTTTAATGTATATTTGATTTCTGTATCTCAAAGAATCTAAAGCACAAAGCCTGTCAAAACTCAACAAGTACCAACCCAGGTATTTGCTTTTCAGAAAAGAAAAATTTCATGCAAAGTATATGATATAAAACTTGGTAAAATATGGTTTCAATAAATAAAATATAGTTAATATAATTAATATAATTAACAATATAATATAATATATACTTTCTCATAATTGTTTGTATATAATTTCCCCATTAACATTAGTGTTGTCTGATGCTTGTTAGAAATTGTTAGGAGAAGGCAGAGTTACATCCAAACTGTGTTAATACACCATTTTCTGTGTCAATCTTATCTAAACATTACCTCTAAAACATTTGCTTTTACTCCAGTCAGATAAGTAGGTCTGGTCATAATTGCCTCAGAGTTAGTGTAAACTAACTGGTAAGCTAAAACTAGCTGGTGAGCAGGAGCGATATTGGTTCAGGTATTCTATAAATCAATCCAACTATAATTCTTAAATTTGAAATTTTTTAAATTAAAGATATGCATTAAAAATCAAAGAAACCAAGACAGGCTAACTTACAAAAGTATAATTTGCCCTGGCTGGTGTGGCTCAGTGGATGTGCTAGACTGCAAACCAAAGGGTTGCCAGTTCGATTCCCAGTCAAGGCACATGCCTTGGTTGCAGGCCAGGTCCCCAGTGGGGGCACACAAGAGGCAACCACACATTGATGTTTCTCTCCCACTCCTTCCCTCCCACTCTCTCTAAAAATAAATAAATAAAATCTTTTAAAAAAGTATATATTTTTTCAAGTATTCTTTTAATATCTCAAGGAATTTAAAGAAAAATAAGAGAGCTAGGTCTTGGGAAGGGAGGAGCCCTGAGAACGACAGCAGAAGGAATAGGTAAACTTTGGTTCCAGGCTCTGCCATTGTGAAACCCATTCTTCTTTCCCAGTCAGCTTAACAGTGCAAATTCTCTTTTTTAGTCTTATTGTCATAATTTGAATTTATCTGGCATGAATCAGTAGAGACACTGTCAGTAGCAGCTTAACCCTGTGGCTTAGTATGTTAGGCAGTTATCTTAAAAGTTGCTTCCCATAAATCATTGAAAAAAAGGAATTATTTGAAAATAACCTAATAAGATCATTTTTGAGTAAGTTATCAATAGAATCTTTATGTTGCTCAATTTGTCTTGTAGGAAGATCCTACTGCCAAATTCCTCTTACTGCTTACATTGAAGATAAACCATATTTCTTCTCATTGGTAGACAATCAGAGCTATACATCATAGCTCTTTTTGTCATTGTTTCTACAAATCTCAAAAAGAAATTTAATTATTTGATTTTATGTAAACTTCTCAAACAAAAGTTTTGACATTTTCCAACCATTATTTCTTTCTAATCTTTTTTCTTAATTCTAGCGATAAATGAAATTTCTATTATTATCATCATTGTTTAAAGTTTTTCAAATGTGATTTGGCACACATGTCATTTAAACAAATATAAATCATTAAAAATTCTTCAGGAATTAATATACTGCAGACTTATGGCTATGCTAAATTCATCAGTTATATTTATTTACCTTGATCTCTTTTAACCTATATAAATTCAGCTAAATTTGAACACCAATCCTACCTCAGTAGCAAGTTGGTAATAAGGAGCTCATGTACTTATAGGCCCCAATGCTAGTGTTTTTTTTTTTAATTCTTCAGTCTTTACTACACTTTCTTTTATCTTTTTTTAAATTCTGTTAATTGAGCTGGCTCTTGCATATTGAGTGTTATTCTCCATTAAGTTCTGGCAGTGAAATTCAGTGTGTTGGTCAAGAGAATGAACAATGTAGTTAGTCTAATAAGATTCAACTCTTGGTTTTGATATTTGTTAACAATGTCATTTTGGTCAAGTTATCTAAATTTCAGTTTATATACCTATAACTACCCACCCAATCAGGTTTTTATATAGACTCCAATGAGGCTTCATATAAAGCACTTAGCATGGCATAGATCAGGAGATAAGAAAGTGGTAGCCGTCATTATTATTACAGCGGTAGCGTCTTTCACACCTCTACCACAGATGTTCAAGTTTCAGTTATTTGGGTGATTTCTAAGGCTTTACTGGTCTTTCCAAAATTCTTATTGGTTCATTTAATTTCTCCACCCGTTACCGCGCTGCTCTGACTTCATTTTAATTTGCTCTGAATTCCTTGCTGTGAGTTCCATGGCTCTCTATTTTTCATTTGATTATATTTTAGAAATATTTATCATATGTGTTTATATTTATCACGTGTTTATTGTCTCAGATAAGAGTAATCTCCAGATTAAGAGGGGAAGCATTACGAAGGCTATGATTTTCTCTGTATCATCAACTGTGTGTAGCACAATGCCTGCGGCACAACGGGGAATCAACAAATATTTATTTCAAGTACATTTTTCTGCCACTTTCTCTATTCTGCACTTTGCACACCCCTGGTCTTACCTTATCTTGCATAGTTTTTTATTTATTTTATTTTTTTTCTTGGGTAGTTTTTATAGCTATTCCTCCCTTCCAGCTACTGCTTTCTCTACTCTTTTTGTATTCTATAACTGCATTCCTTTGTTCTGAAATCTTGGTTATTATTATAAACAAGCCCACAGGAAATCCTGTCATTTGAGTGAGAAAGGACCCACGTTCTGCAGTGCCATAAGGAAGGGAGTCATCCCAAAGAAACAAAGAAGCCAATCCACAAAACATTTTTCTTTAGCGCCCACTATTCTGTCACTTTAAAATTTTTTTCCAAGCAGAGGTCCAAGAGGAAGAACATTCAAGCCTATGGTGTCTAGTCAGGACTGCTGTCTCAGCACTTCCACTTATAACCCTTTATTGCCCACTGTATGCCTTACAGTGGCACATTACCATCTTAACTGCCTTTTAATGGTAATGATGCTATCCTGCAAATGAGAAAAAAAAGAGTTTGACTATAATTCCTAGAGTATAGGCCCAATAACTGCTGTTATTGGTTCCAGGATGGTACCCAGTAATGTGGTATCACTTGGGCTCCCTTGTGTGTAATCTTTGGAGGTCTATGAATTATCTAAGTCCCTAAACCATAATGTGTAACTTAGACCAAGACCACTATGATGATAAACACAACTGGGTTCAGTCAGCAAGTATCTAAATCTAAATGGGGAAATAATTGCTTTTTAAATAGTCTTTTAAAAAATAAGTCAGAAAGGGTTTCTAATGTTTAAGAAATGGTGGGAAAATTAACACTACTCTTCCCCTTCCGCTAGTTCTTAGCTATTTATACATAAGTAAGATTCTGAAGAAGCTCCCACATGCTATCTAATTAGTGACCTTAACATTAAATCTTAGAGACCACACAGTCGCTCTCACATACAGTGTGTAGAAATTTATGTCTTTTCTGGTATGAAGTTTAATTTATATGAGGCATCCACTGTTCATGATGTCAACAAGCCTCTTTGGTTATTCTAATTTGATACTTTTTCCTTCAACTTGGGATAGAAGACATTAGGTCATACATGTATGTGATGAAGCCATTAACTAACTGTTCAGAAGGGAAACCAACTGAAAATCAAAATTCAGATTTTCTGTAGTAACTTCTAGGGTTTCTTGGTCTATAAAACTGGTAGTGTGATATCCTGGAAACTGGATGGTGTTGAAATTAGATACAGCTACTTAGTGATTTTCTTTCTTTCTTTCTTTCTTTATTTTTAGAGAGAGGAGAAGGGAGGGAGACAGAGAGAGAGAGAAATAGCAATGTATGGTTGCTCCTCACACGGCCCTCACTGGGGACCTGGCCTGCAACCCAGGCATGTGCTCTGACTGGGGATTGAACTGGGACCCTTTGGGTCCCAGCCCACGCTCAATCCACTGAGATACACCAGCCAGGGCACATCTACTTAGTGATTTTCTAGATCTAAGGCACTAGGCAAGTTAACCTCTCTGAGACCAATATGTATCTTGCTATATTATTGACAGGACTATATAAGATAACATGCAAAACCCCTCAGAGTTTAGAAATTCAGAACAAGAAGGAAAGGTGAAGACAAAAAAGAACAGGTGTGTGAGTTGAGGTTGGGGGTAAATTTTGCAGAGACATTGGGAGCCGTGATACGTAGGGGAAACAGTAGTATAAAGTAATCAGAGACAAGAAAAGAAATTTTGGCCTTGTCTAGGTGGCTCAGTTGGTTGCAGTGTCATCTTGTACACCAAAGGGTTGTGGGTTAGATCCCAGGTCAGGGCATAAATCTAGGTTGTGGGTTCTTTCCCAGGTCAGGGCATGTTTGGGAGTCGACCAATTGATGTTACTCTCTTACTTGATCAATCTCTCTCTCTCATCAATAAATACATCCTTGGGTGAGGATTAAAAAAATACAAATTTCCAAGTAGCATTGCTATGGCATTCAACTAGTACTTCATTGTACTAGTAAAATGGAAGTAAATATTTTAAATTGTTTGGAATATTGTTTTTGTTTTTTGTTTTTTTTTTCTTTCTAAACTGCATTCCTGTAACTAACACTTGTCCTCGAGGCTGGGATGTTGAGATTGGTAGAAACTCATATGTCCACAAATGCTTCTCTCTTCACCTCCTCAAATAGTTATTGGTTTCACAGGATTCCAAAGTAGAAGAAATCTACACTGGGCGACTTCCGGCAAGATGGCGGCGTAGGTGGACACACCGTGCCTCCACACACAACCAAAGGAGGAAAAAACAGCAATTTAATTAAACAAAAACAGCCAGATCTGACAGAAAATCGAACTGAGAGGAAGCCCGACAACCAAGGAGTTAAAGAAGACACTTACATCCAGTCTGGTAAGCAGGGCGGAGCCGGGAGGAGAGAGAGCGCCGCCACTCTGCAGCGAGCTGGGTGGTGAGCGCACGCATGGCCAGACCGCAGTTTGTGGAGTGGGATTGGCAGCGCTGCAGCACGCCGAGACGGGGGTGCCTGACCAAAACGCGGCCAGCGCCCAGCCCACCCGGACCCAGTGGGGCCGAGACGGTGGACCGGGCAGGTCCTAATTCGCATGCAGACAAACGAAGAGAAAAAGCAGGGCGCAACCCATCAAAGCGGGGAAATAAAACCTCAAACCACCGATTGAAAACACCTGTGGGAGGTGAAATGGTGAGAGGAACTCCCGGCCCCACAGGATAGTTCGTTGGGGAGACCCACGGGGACTTGGAACTGTGTGGGCCCATCCAACGACCCAGGAGTGACCCAGGAGCCAGCTCAGAGGGGCTCAACTTGCTTGAGGGAAGTGGTGTGGGTGCGGAGAGTGGAGCAAGCGCCATTGTTCTCTCAGGACCCGCCCCCACAGGCTGCGTCACAACACAACGATGAGGGTTACCCCGCCCCCACAGACAGCATCACAAAATAACAACGTGAGTTGACCCGTCCTGGTGAACACCTAAGGCTCTGCCCCTTAAAGTAACAGGCGCACCGAGGGGGAAAAAATGGCCCAAATGAAAGAACAGATCAAAGCTCCAGAACTAACCAACCAAGAGATAGCCAACCTATCAGATGCACAGTTTAAAACACTGGTAATCAGGATGGCCACAGAATTCGATGAAAAATTATCGCAATTACTTGAACAAATGAGGCAATTACTTGAACAAATGAGGAGAGATCTGCAGGGAACCAATAGGGATAAGAAGGAAACTGGGACTCAAATCAAGGGAGTGGTCTAGCAGAAAGAAAAAAA
>PVJI01016535.1:0-38019 GCA_004026765.1 Micronycteris hirsuta | reverse complement strand
CAGGCATGTGCCCTGACTGGGAATCGAACCAGCGACCCTTTGGCTCATTTGTCGCCACTCAGTCCACTGAGTCACACCAGTCAGGGCTGATTCCTTTTTAAGATGTAAAATATTTGTTTTCATAGCTATTTTCCATCACATGGATTTTCCTTAATAGTAAGTTAATGCAAAATATAATTCTAATTATATATTTGTAAACATTTAAAAAATTCTTCATTTGTTTGAGTTTCTAGCATTCAAACGAGATTTATCTTAGGGGGAAAATTCTTCTCTAAACAAGTCTCTAAAATACTGTTAAGATTTATATTCTTTGTACAAAATAATAAGAAAATATTAATGTGAAATAAATTTAGAAAATAAGACAGGAATGTCTCCAACCTATTGATATTTAATTTCAATCTAGCAAAGTGGATTTTGAAATAGCACTTATCTCCACACTGTATCACACATTTATTCTTTGCTGATATTATGACATCTATGTTAGTATCTCTCCTCACTATTTAAAAATACTCTCTAAACATCAGAATTGGAAACATGGATTTTACAGACACCAATATAAACCTTAAAGGTAAATTGATGGATTTAGTTGAACACAGATGCATAAATCATGAGATTTCAATTACAATTTACTTATCTCAATATTTGGAAATGCTGTTTTAAACATGCTATTATAGCTAAGCTAAGAAATCTGCTCCGATTTTGCACTGAAGTAGAAGGAAAATCAACCTATATGTATTCATCTGCTGATGAACATAAAACTGGCTTTATGAATGGTGTGCAATAAACTGACTTTATGAATTGGGCAGATTGTCATTAATGGAAGTAAGTGGATGTGGGGAGACTGGAACCCTGCAGAGACTTTCTTTAGCACATTTCCCAGTAAATAGACACCTGCAAACACTCTTCAATGCAAATTTATGCTGACATAAAGTGAATTTTTTAAAATACCTGTGTGCTGGGGCTTCTCACATGGCTGTAAAAAGGATTTAAGGTCAGTAGACACATTTTTACTTCCAAGATTGCCATAATTAGAAGTAAAAATATTAACTTTTTCTTAGATTCATTTTGGATTTCCATACCACTAGTTGTTGTTATAAGTAAATATGTCAATTACTTCCAATCATTACCAATTCCTTCATTATGGCTTAGGATATTCATGTCCAAAGTAATATAAAGAAAATAAATTTCTTGGTGATATTTAAACCTGATTATGGGGAAATTTTGCCCTTCAAAATATCACCAAATGATTTTTTTTAATTCAAAGAAATAATGTGTCCAACTGAGCATCTTGACAAGCTACCAAGGGCCAATAACCGTATCCTTTGAAATCAGGTTATTACCATGTGTCAGTGTGCTCCAAAGAAAACCAAGAGTAGGAAGTACTTTCATCTCTTATTTCTGCTACAGTCTATTGCACATTCTATTAAGCAAATTCCTTCCAGAGAAAACTTAGCAAATATCTCCTGTTAATTTTGTCAATTAAAATTTGTAGTTTTCTCTCTAAGAGACTCAGGCCCGAGCCCACAGGTCATAGATGAAAGGATAATTTGAGTTATAAACACAATACTGAACTAAAAAAATCATCATCAGCTCTAGCACTAACCCAGTTTGGAGTAAACCTGTTTGGTTCAAATCTTGTCTCCTTTCATTGCTGCTAATATCCCCTTTATCCTTCTCTATTCCTCCTTCGATTTCCCTTCTCTCTGGCATTTACCATGTTGTTTGTTTCCATGAGTCTTCCTTATCCATGAGACTGTCTCCACTTTGTTTGTTAGTTTATTTTGATTATTAGATTCCACATATAGGAAGAGGGACCCCCCAAAAACAGAATTTATTAAAAATATGTATTTATTCTTACATGTTTTGACTTTAATCACCTTCAAATTACTTTCCACTTGAGGCAATACACTTATTGAGACTTTTTTCCACTACTCAAAACTGTTTTTGAACTTGTTGAATTGGATGTCTTTTGGCACTACTGCCATTTTATCATTTCTTCTCTTCTACATTGGCCAAACATTTCTCTTTGAGGACTTTTTTCATCTGAGAAACAACAACAAAAAAAGGCATGAGATTAGGTGATCAGGGAGGATGGGACATGGGGGTCAAGCTCTCCCCTTGGAGAGAGCTGGGTCAAAAACTGCTGAACACTTGGTGCAGTGTGGGCAGGTGTGCCATAAATCACCTGTCGTGAAATGGGCAAACATGTTAAAAGAGTCTTCAAAAAAATTCAATAAAGCCTAATGCAGCCTCTCACAACAATACCAGCTAGAACACTAATATAGATGTGTTCCTAGAATACTCACCTAGCTGGGGAAGCCTGTACTACAGGGGACCCACCCTCCAGAAGATAATTCCATTTTGGGGGGATCCCCTTTGGTAAGTGAGATTTTATGGTACTTTTCTTTCTTTAACTGGCTTATTTCACTTTTTATAATGCTCTCCAGGTGTATCCATGCTATTGCAAATGGTAAGATTTTCCTTTTTTTTTATGGCTGAGTAGTAGTTCATTGTGTAAACGTACCATAGCTTTTTTACTGTTGGACACTTGTATTGTTTCCAAATATTGGCTATTGTAAACAATGCTTCAGTGAACATAGGGAGGCATGTTGAATTATGTTTCAGTTTTCTTTGGATATACTGCTTGTAATTAGATTGAGAATTGGTATAACTACATCAGAAAAACAGTTTGGCATTTTCTACACAACTAGAATATAAACATTCCCTATCACTCAACAATTTCACTCTTTGATATATAATCAAAATGCATAATTATTACATAGCATACTTTTATTAAAATGTCTATATGCACATTAGAGATAATATCTAAATAATACATATAATCTATCACTAGCACAATTAAGATTTTGTGTTATATGTTCTATAAAGATTCATTATAACATGAAACTGGATCAACTATTTAGCTGCATAATTGCACATCATTGACTCTTACAAATGTAATTATGAGAAATTATGCAAGGTATAAAAGAATACATGGTGTGTATATGACGTTAGTATATGACGTTAGTAATGGATTTAGAAGCTAAGGCAGTCATTTTCTTTTTTTTGAGGGAAGGGGGATTAGTGATCAGGAAAGAACATGAGAAGATTTTGTCATGCTGGTGAAGTTACATTTCTTGACCTAAGAGTAGTGGTCACCAGGGTGTGCTCGTTTGTTGTTTTACACTTGAGATTTGTAATTTTTTAATGTATGTTACATTAAAATAAAAAAATATGTTTCCATAATTGTCTAAATATACCAAATGATTCAGGTCATGATTACCCTAGACAGTTTTGATGAGTACAAAGAGTGTTTTGATGAGCATAGTTAACATACATTTTCGCTCTTTCACTTTCCTGAATACTAGTTTCCTCCAGAAGTAATATAGTCCCTCCGTATCTTATTGTCTTCATCTATAAATATGCAATAATTTTAATATTCTTTTATACCAAAAAGTTTACACCATATGCCTAAAAATTCTCTAATCAAAGTCCTTAAGTCCTCATCTTGAATTCATTCCTAAAAATTAATATAACCATTACCTTAAAAAGTATATTTTGAAATCACTACTCCTAATGTTTATGACAAAAACTACTGAAGAATCAAGCCACTGGTCAGTATTAGAATTAAGTATTATCCCCAAAGCCATGCTTTAGGCCAGTGGGACATTTACACAATGGAATACTACTCAGCCGTAAAAAAGAAGAAAATTTTACCCTTTGCAATGGCATGGATGGACCTAGTGAATATTTTGCTAAGTGAAATAAGCCAGTCAGAGAAAGACAAATGCCAGATGATTTCACTTATATATGGAATGTAACAAAAAAATAAACTAAAAGCAAAATAGAGACAGAGTCATAGATAGAGAGCAGGATGACAGCTTTTGGTTGTTAGTGGGGGGAGGTTAGAGGGTAGAGGGATTGAGCAAACAGGAGAAAGAACTCATGGACATGGACAACTGAGTGGTGATTGTGGGGAGAGCGGGCATAGGTGATTAAATGGTAATGGAAAAAATACAATAAAAATCCTTTGGCCTGGCTGGTATAGCTCAATGGATTGAGCGCAGGCTGGGAACCAAAGGGTCCTGGTTCAATTCCCAGTCAGGGCACATGCCTGGGTTGCCGGCCAGGTCCCCATGAAGGCCATGTGAGAGGCAACCATACATTGCTGTTTCTCTCCCTCTCTTTCTCCCTCCCTTCCCCTCTCTCTAAAAATAAATAAAATTAAATTTAAAAAATCCTTTAAAATTAAAAAAATATATTTACAATATGAAACCTCATGTACTTTATCCAGTACTTTTAGCATTACAAAACAGTACCAGGTAAGCTGAGGAGAAAGTTGCCTCAGTGAACATGGTTATGTGATGATGTCTTAACAAGGCAAGGCATTTCCCGTGGGGCTAACCCAGCTTCTCCTTGTGCTCAGTGGATAATTATCATACTGTAATATTTTTTAAATATTCATTATTGTGGCAACTAGTTGCACTTGATTATTTAACATCACCAAAGTTCTTTCATCTACCATCTCTAAATGACAGGCATGGCTCAGTTTAGCCAGCAAAGTATTCTACTTCTAAGATTTTGACTTGTGATTAATCCAATTATCTCCTCTGCTATAAGGAGAAAAGATTGTATTGGATGGTTTTGTTTCCTTCAGCAAAGTAATTTTCTGCATGAGCAGCAATAATATAATGGGGGAGATTTTAATATGAGGCAATTATTTTTAAAATTAAACCTTAAACAGAATGCAGATTGTAATAGTATGGCAGAAATGTGCACAACATTACAGTCACTTTAAGAACCGTTAACTCGGCGGTGTGCTCTATAGTGAAACGGGGTAATAAAAGACACATAAGGGAAACAGGAAAGATCTCTATGTCTCCTAGAAACACATACACAATACTGAACCTGACAAGGTAATACTCCTTTTTTATGGCATTCCATAATTTAATGAGCTACATTGCTTTCATCTTTGAAGTTAATAGCCCACTTTAAAACAAGGGAATGCTTATGAAAAAGGCACATGATCAGAGTGTTTTGTTTTGTTTTTTTTTACCAAAGAAAAATGTTAATATTTGAGGTTGGAAAGTGATCAAGGATAAAAAATGAGCTTTAAAAAAAATTAACTCACTGAGTGTGCTTTGTAAAAATAGAATCTGGACCTCACTGTCATGGTATGCAAATTAAGATTATCAGTGGTGATCTCTGAAATACAGGATCCTTATGACATGGATTAAATTTAGCTTTGAATCCTATCTCTAAAAATCATATCTTTCTCTATCTACACTGCCTATTAGACCTAGTCTCTATTCTGGATAAGCAGTAACCTCCTAGGCTGCAGAAGGCAGTAGCCCAGACCTGACTAATGGTTAGAAGGTCTGGACCCTGGTAGGCTAGACTTAACATCTTGATCTAAGTTATGTTTCAGCTTCTGAGCCTTAGGTTCAAACAACCCCTTGGCTACTTTTTCATGAATCCAGACAAAGGGGCGCCAGAACAGACATCAGGGCTGTCCTTAAGACCCGACAAAATGAATTGCCACCTTACCTTTCCTCCAACCAATCAGCTCCCAACACAAATCTGAATCTCCTAACCCATGGTGTCTCATGATTTTGCCCTTATAATCTGTAACCTCCTGCCATCATGAAGTTGGGTCTTTCAGAGCACTACCTCTCTGCACTTTAGATTGGCCAATTCAGTATTAAACAACTTCTTTCTACACTGCAAATTCCTGTTCATGCAGTTTTTGGGGACCAGTGCATGTAAGCAGATGGACTCAAATATTGGAGTTTCCTAACACTACTTCAACTTTAATCATTGAAATATCAAAGTTATTATTAGCCCTAGTGACAAGAGAATCATAGCATGTTGATTTTGAATTAATCTCACATTTTACAAGTCAGTGATGTACAGTGGAGGTTATGCAGAACTCAACTACAACGGACATCTATCTTCTTCCCCACTCCAATAAAAGTATTTCATCCTATAAAACAACAGAGGGAAATAAAGATCAAGTCTCACCTCAGCACCGAGTTTTATATTTAACTCTCTATGACATCAATGAGCTTTGGATGTCCTCAGATATTTTTTGCAATGAAGCTATGTTTTTCCAGTGATTTAAAAAAGAAATTTTATGCCAGGAGACCAGAGGGGGAAAAGGGGAAGAAAGTTGAAGTTGAGAATAAAGATGTATAAAAAGACAAAGAAAAGGAAGAAGGAGAAACAGGAATGAGAGGGAGGAGAAGAAATGGCCCAGAAGCATGTTCTCTACCTGCCTCAAGGACTGGATTGGTAGATCTGGCTGTTAAAAGAAGTATGTTATGCAACTTTATGATAGACTGTTGATATGTGCTACGCATTTAAAGTGTAAATAAAATGTACAGTATATTAGATGTTGATAAGTACAATGGGGAAAATTTATCTTTTCAAATAAATGTGTGGAGAGTAGCTGAGGGGAGATTTCTTAGTTAAAATTTGGTAAAACTTAGTTATTTGTTACCAAATTTCCCAGTTTTTGTCACTCATTTTAAAAAGAACTGTAACTCAAATATCAATAAGTACTATCATGTGTGAGATATTTTGAATTTTTCCTATTTAGCAACTTTATTTTTCGCTTTTGTTTTCATTTTGTATAATGTTGTAATGACCACATTTCCTTTCCTATGCTCAACTAATAAGTTTAGAAATTAAATCCCTTTTTGTTTTAGCCTCCAGTGACTTCATTTCAGTCTGCCATTAATCCTAAACATTATTTTGAGTGTGGATTGCATTTGTTTCTAATGTAACATTGTGTTTATTTCTAATGGAAGGAACTGTGTTACCTCTCCCTCTTAATATTCACTTCATTGTTTACACAACCTTCTTTCAACCAGGTATCCATCCCCTATGCCAGAATAGACCTTCTAGAATTAATAAGCTGACTCATGAAAAGTAAGCCAAGCTGCTAAAGTATCAGGTGCTACCAATCATAATAATTCCAGGGCAGACTTCTGGCCAAGATGGAGGTGTATGTAGACACACTGTGCCTCCTCGCACAACCAAAAGAGAAAAAACAACAATTTAAAAAACAAAAACAGCCAGATCTGACAGAAAATAAAACTGAGTGGAAGTCCGACAACCAAGGAATTAAAGAAGACACATTCACCCAGAGCAGTAAGTGGGGCATACCTGACCAAAATGTGGCCAGCGTACTTGGCAAAACCCGCGCTGGCCCACCTGGACCCAGCGGGGCCGAGACTGGTGGACCAGGCAGTCCCTCATTCACACACAGATAAACCAGAAGAAAAAACTGGGGAGCAGAGCAGACCACACAACCCACCATCATGGGGAAATAAAGCCTCAAACCACCAATTGAAAACACCTGTGGGGGTTGAGGCAGCAGCGGGAAAAATTTCCAGCCTCACAGGAGAGTTCATTAGGGAGACCCACAGAGACTTGGAACTATACAAGCCCACCCACTCACACACCCCGGAGCCACAAGAAGGACCAAACTTGCTTGTGGGAAGCGGCATAAATTCGGAGAGCAGAGCGAGCATCATTGTTCTCTCAGGCCCCACCCCCACAGGCAGCATCACAACACAGTGACGTGGGTTATCCTGCCCTGGTGAACATGTAAGGCTCTTCCCCTTAAAGTAACAGATATGCCAAGAAAAAAAAAAAAAATAGCCCAAATGAAAGAACAGATCAAAGCTCCAGAAAAAAAAAAATCAACTAAGTGATGAAGAGACAGCCAACCTATCAGATGCACAGTTCAAAACACTGGTAATCAGGATGCTCACAAAATTGGAGGAAAGTTGGTCACAATTAGTTGAACAAATGAAGGATACTAAAGGAAATGAGGGGAAATGTGCAGGGAACCAATAGGGATGAGAAGGAAACTGGGACTCAAATCAATGGAGTGGACCAGAAGGAAGAAAAAAACATTCAACCAGAAAGGAATGAAGAAACAAGAATTCAAAAAAATGAGGAGAGGCTTAGGAACCTCAAGGACATCTTTAAACATCCCAACATCTGAGTCACAGGGATGCCAGAAGGAGAAGAGGAAGACCAAGGGATTGAAACTAATTTGAACAAATAATGAAGGAGAATTTCCCCAAGCTGGTGAAGGAAATAGACTTCCAGGAAGTCCAAGAAGCTCAGAGTCCCAAAGAAGTTGGACCCAAAGAGGAACACACCAAGGCACATCATAATGACATTACCCAAGATTGAAAATAAGGAGAGAATCTTAGAAGCAGCAAGAGAAAAGGAGACAGTTACCTACAAAGAAATTCCCATAAGACTGTCAGCTGATTTCTCAAAAGATACCTTTCAAGCAAGAAGGGACTGGAAAGAAGTATACCAAGTCATGAAAAGCAAGAACCTACATCCCAGAATACTCTATCCAGCAAAACTTTCATTTAGAATGGAAGGACAGACAAAGTGCTTCCCAGATAAGGTCAAGTTCAAGGAGTTCCTCATCACCCAGCCTTTATTATATGAAATGTTAAAGAGATTTATATAAGGCATGGAGAGATATCAACAGGGGAGTGGGAGGGGGAGAGAGGAGGAAAAAGTACAGAGAATAAGTAGCATAAACAGTAGGTAGAAAACAGACAAGGGGAGGTTAAGAATAGTGTAGGAAATGTAGAAGCCAAAGAACTTATGTGTATAACCTATGGACAAAAACTAAAGGGTGGGGAATTGAGGGGGTGTGAGATGGAGGGGAATAAGGGAGGGGGGAATGGGACAACTGTAATAACATAATCAATAAAACATATTAAAAATAATAATTCCAGAGCATTTTTAAAAAAGATATTACAAGATGAAGCTAGAGTGTATTGCATAAGAAAAAAGTCATTGCAGAAATGGGTTTGAAATGAAAGATTAAAACACTTCCTTATTTTCAAGAGTAAGGATCTCAGCCCCAGTGGTTGCTGAGCTTGCATCAGCACTTGCCATCTTTGTACTCTCCTGTCAAAGTCAGAAGAGCCTACCTAGGCTGGGTAAGTGCTCCATTTTCTTCAGGCCAAAATGTGAAGCACCTAAATCTCCAGTAGGCTTATGCTTAAAACCTTTACTCCAAGGAAATAAAAGTATTTCAAAAAATAAGAATTATGACAGAGCCTAGAGGATTAAAACGGATGCTGTAGAAAGTGTGTGGACACAGCAAGAGAATTGAAAATATAAGGTTTATCTTCAGCTCAGAAGCTGGTAGAAGTTGTTAGGAGAGACTTTGTCAATAACACACTTCGTCAAATTGTTACAGAACCGGCCAGTGGGGGGGTCCTACTGCTTGCTGCCAAACTGGCAAAACTCTGGAGGTAGAGTTTGGTGGAAAGAAAAAGGAATCTATTATTTAATGACCACACAACTTGAAATAAAGGCAGGTTTCTTCTTCAAAGTCCATTCCTTCTAAAATATGCAAAGAAAAACAACCCTGCCCCACTCTCCCAGGCCAGACCAGTCCCAGGCTGCACCCAGAACACCTCTTCCCATTTAAAAGTACCATCCTTTGGAAAATGCAGGCAGCTGAGTCATGTCTGGTCACTGTCTGTTCTAGGCATTCTCTGGAGTCTGTGTGCACTGGACAAAATCCTGTTCGCAGCACACTGCTCCTTCCTTGGCTTCTGCTTGTGTCTAGCACTTGCTCCCCATCTCTTCAGCATCAGCTTGCTGGTGAAGCTGTGCTCCTGGTCAGGCAGGCCAGAATAGCGCTAACTCCAGTTTCCAGCACTGCTGTGACTTCCCATGCTAAGGAAAAGGCTTACCACCCAGCCAGGCAGCCCCTTCTGACCTACTGGCCCAGAACCCGCTCTTCTCCTGACCAAGTGGGCCCTGATGTGCTCAGGGAGGGGTCCCAGGGATGTTCCCAGACCACGCAGTATCCAAGACCCAGAGGCCCAAGAACTCAAGCCACTAGCAGCCAACTGGACCAGCGAGGGGAGAAGAGAGCAAAGAGCTCGGTGTTTCATGCTCTCCACTTTCTAAAGATAGCCCCCAGAATCTCCTGTGCAGCCGAATATACAGGAGGATATGTCCGTCTATCCATATACTTCTGTAGCCCCACGCATGCACCCTACAACTTCTCTATGCCGAGTAATCCCACTTTTCCCCAGTTGTTAGGGCAATCAATCCTGGTTTGCACATCCAAGCTGCAGCTGCTGCTCATGCACTGTCTTGGTGCTTCCCAACCCCTCCCCCATTTCTACAGGTGTCCACCTGTTACAAACTAGCTTAACCTGCACTGTGTAATAAAGAGCCACTATACACTGGAAATTATTATAACTTATATAGCTAATTTGTAAATAATGAAGATTTCAGGTTTTGAAATCTTTTACCCACACTTCAAGTGCTCAATAGCTACATGTGGTTCATGACTACCATGTTGCATTGCACAGATATAAAACATTTTTTGAATTTAGAAAAACATTGAAAGTTCAATTAGACAGGGTTGAACTAGTTTTATAAGAGAAGAAGAGCAGAAGAAAGATAAGAGTTTTTCCAGTCTAGAGTTCATGTAACAGTATTTTTTGCAGAGAATTAAACACATTTTTTCATGAATAAAACATAAATTATAAGGTCATGAGTAAAGGAAGATGTAATTGGATTTTTAGCCAAAGGCGAGATTATGGCCTTTTATGTTATTCTAAGTAACTTTGACTTTATAATCTAGTCAAGGTCATATTTCTATAATGTTTCTGCAAGCACAAGTCCATGAGATATTGATTGGGGCTGAAACAAAAGAAGGAAGAGAAAGTTCTATAGGCAAAATAAATATGAGAAAGAATTTGCTCTAAATATACCTTTTTACTGAATGACTATGCATGCAAGTCCACCTATTTAATATCTACAATTATCAGTTTCCTTAGGAGAATAAACTACAGGTATTTGTTTTGTCCTTGATTGCCTAACTGATTATATTTCATCAACTCTGAGTTTCTTTGGATGTTACCAGAGTTTCCTCAGCTCTTTTCCAAATTACTAAATGTACACACTGTTGTGACTCTAGGAAACTAATAAAGTAATTAGACCACTTGATTTATTTGTAGCTATTATCTGCCTGCTTATATTTTCTGGTAATTTCAGATATTTGTTTCCCTAAAGAGGATTTAAAATTTCCTTTTTACATTAGCTTACTGAATGTGAATTTTTTCTTATTTCTTGTATTTACACACATAATTTGGGTGGCAATTGAATGGGTGAAATTATTTGTTCATAAAGCATGGACTTCCTTATGATTATTAAGTAATAAATTGCAATTCATATAATGATATAAAATACCTATGATTCTTGTTAGATTACCTCACTGTAAAATACACTATTTTGTTGTCTATTTGTCTTTTCCTGTTAAGTGTACAGATGCAAGGGACATCTTGAGACAATTTAGCTTTTCTCCCCCATTTATAATTCCTATCTATCTAAGAGACTTATTCTGAGGAACAAGAGGTGCACTACTTAGGAGAACAGTAAAACATTTATGCTAAGATGTGTGCAAATATAAATGTGTGTATATGGTGTGCGAAGTTACAATTTATAGTTATACAATGGATTATTTCTAATACTAAATGTAACTGAATAAAAACTTTTAAGGATCAATTCTTTATCTAAAATGTTATAATTGATTTGATTAAATTAGGTTAATAAAAGACAGTCTCTTTTTAAAAAATATTCTTTGTTTTGTTTCTTCATGAGTTTTTGAGAAAAAGTAAGAAATGGACTATTCACAATAGTCTGCATGCTTACATCACGGCATCCCGGAGAGTGAATGAACAATGAGCTACTTTCAGAATTTACCTGCTCTAGAGGATGTTAAACCTATGGTATTCTAACATTGTCAAGATATTAACAAATGTATAATGGTCTTTACAGAACAAAACATTAATATGCTTTAGATAGGAAATGATAGAAATTTGATTGCAATTTTTTAAGTATATGAGGCTAGTAAATAAATTGGAAGTACTATACTTCTTACAGTAGATTATAAACAATTAGACTGCTATTAAAATCTCTGCTAAAGAGAGAGAGTAGTACGCAAATGAAAATCATTATTCCAAACACGGTAAGTCTGGAAATCCCAAGGATATACACACAGAATTTTGGATGATTAATCCGTAACACTAAAGGAAAATTAGACGGCGATCGAGGTGCCCCTCAACAATGAGGTTGTTTTGGGCCTGTTACTAAATAGAATAGAAACACTCCCTTGATATTGCCTGCAGGAGGATATGGAGATGAATTGGCCACTGGCTATTTCTTATTCCTTTTGCAAATATTCAGATGAGGTCTCCGACATGAACCAGAATAGAATCCACACACCAATGCCCTTGTATCTGCATAATGTGATTTATACAACTTTCTTCAAATAATAGTGAAAGGGCTTAGCATACAGGTAATTACAAACAGGATCATCTTAAAGAATGTTTTATAAACACTGGAAGCCTATGACCAAGAACGAATTGGTCCATCAATAACACAAATAACACCATTTAAGGAAACAATGTACAAATAACAAGACAGAATGGACTTATTTAACAGAACCTGGGAACTTATCAAGGATTATTTTATGTTTTCTCTGAAAGAACATTTAATGTGTATGGAAAACAGGAGAATTTTTATGACAAAATCCTAAGTAAGAGAGAACATTCAAATGTCACGAATTATGCTTCCTCTAAAACTAAAATGTGCAACGTTCTTCCAATTTTTTTACTAATATAGTATATGTGATCTGTTTCCTTTTTTCTTTGATAGATTCTTATAATTAAGACATCTATTTCAATGTATTATCAGGAATTATAGTGATGGTATTTTAGTGGGAAGAATATTATCTTTTTTTAAGATTTTTTTTTATTTATTTTTAGAGAGAGGAGAAGGGAGGGAGACAGAGAAGGAGAGAAACAGCAATGTATGGTTGCCTCCCACATGGCCCCCACAGGGGACCCGGCCCGCAACCCAGGCATGTGCCCCGACCGGGAATCGAACCGGGACCGTCTGGTTCCCAGTCGGCGCTCAATCCACTGAGCCACACCAGCCAGGGCGGAAGAATATTATCTTTATTCAAGTAAATATACAATTATAAAACTTATTCCAAACTGAAGTGAATGCCACAGAAATTAAAAGTTAAAAAATTATATTTTTTCCATATTTAGTTACCGATAAGTGAATTAAATTAAGGAATTATTTTGTGTCGCATTTAGAAACAACCACCTGTTTTTCTTCTGTATATCATATGTAAAGTATTTGTTTTATATGCATAGATCTTGATGAATGTTCATTAATTACTAGGTATAGGTACTTTCAGTAAACTTGTTTATTTTTGAAGGCTTTAGGAATACTTACTTTCTCAAAAATACTCTTACGATGCCTTTTATGTAGACCTTGATAGTTAGTAAAACGTATGCAGTACAGATTGCATATGCAAAAAGTGAGAAAATAGTCTTCACATAAGATGAACTAGTTTCCTAAATTTCTGTGTAGCCATTAGGTCTATAACTGGTAGCCAAGTCTGCAAACCTAGAGATGTATGTGCCTGTACGTGGGTGAGAGGGTAGGTTTTAGTATTTTCTAACATGGCAAATCATCCTATATCATGTCATAAACACTTAGGCTTTATGAGGGACAATCCAAAGGAAGAAATGCAGAAGAGAAAAACAGAACTATAAGAACTATGCAAAGAAAAAAATAAATATAGAGAAAGAGCCAAATGCCTTCTCATAACGGCACATCCACATGTAAAGAGATTTTATGACATATGGAGAATATATGTTAATAATGTCTACTTATTGATTTCTGCCATTAGAAAGTGGTATTTATCCTATTAAAAACAGAAATTCATTTTCTCCATCACAATACAAACCAATCAGTTTTTACTCTGAATTGTTTCCTCAAATTTAAAACTGCTCCATACATTTACATTTTCTAAGTTTTAATATCTCCTTCCAAAATCCACTTTTTGAGTCTACACCTGGTTTTCCATTCCCACCTTAATAATCCACCTATCTAAAGGATAACAGATAAGCTGTTGTTTTCTTAAAATTTGCTCTTCTTTCTCCATTTATTTTTCTCAAAAATGTGTAAAGTCACAGAAATACCCGACGCTTGCATTGCTCTGTTTCTGTCATATGCAGTAAGTCACCACGTGACCTGTGAGTTATGCATCTGGACGGCACCTTCTCTCCATGGGAAGCACCAAGATCTAAAGTCCCAGCCAACTTGCTTCTCACTACATGGATCACTGATCTAGTATTCAATGGATTCCTTTGATTCCAGGATGATGCTGATCCAATAATCCCTTCCAGTCTACAGACAGTGATTTTTCAACACTGCAATCCTGTCTTTATTCTCAGATATAGCTGAGGCTGAGGTGGAAACATGATTATGAATACGACTAGAAGGCCAGTGTCTCTCTTTTACTCTGCAATGCAAGAAGACTGCTCTTCTGAGAATCCTGCAGCTGCTCAAACAGTAATTCTAATATGATGTCTGAGTACAGCGCTGTTGATGCTGAGGGAAGTACTTACAGAGTTACACCTGGGGTAGTTCCCCTGTTTCTCCTCAGACAACACATGACATGTAGATCACCAAAAATTCCCTACATGCCCCAGTGAAGCTAAAATAACAGAGCTGAGAAGGCTGCATGGAAGAATCGCATGGAGGAGTCCACAGGAGAAGTGGGATACATAGACAGCCACATGCACAACAAAGGCCCACCACTAGGCTATAGAAGTACACTTGCATTCACATAAAAATAAACAGTTAAACAAAATAAGGTAAGAAAGCTGTGTATGAGAATCCAAACAAAGGCACCTAGTCAGATAAAAACTGTACAAATTAAACCTAGTAATTTGTTATTTTTCTGCATGCATTCCATTTCCTAGCTATACTCTTAACACGTCCTGATATGACTAAGGTCTCTCTATTAGTTTATTGTTGCTGTAATACATTAACATAGATTTCTCAGCTTACAACAGCACAAAGTTATCATGCTGCAGTTCTGAAGGTCCGAAGTCCTAAAATAAAGGTGTTGGCTGAACTAGGTTCCTACTGAAAGGTCTGGAAGAGAATCTGCTCTCTTTTCCAGCTTCTAGAAGCCTTCTGCATTCTTTGGCTCCTGAGTCTTCCTCCCAGTATTCTATCATCTGCTTCGTCATCACATCTCTTTCTCTCTGACTTGATCTTTTGTCCATGTGTAGAAAGCCACATGACCACATTGGGGGCAGCATAATATTCCAGCACAGCGATCTCATCTCACGATTCTTACCTTAATCATGTCTCCTAAGTCCCTTTTGGCATATAATGCAAAGAAAGTAACATGTTCCAGGGGTGGCCATTTTTTGAGGGGCGGGACATAATACAAACTATCACACTCTGCCAGAATTTCCATTCAGATCATTTTAGAGTTATTTATTCTTTTACGTTAGGATGATAGGAAAAATGGATATTATAGTCAGGAAATGAGCAAAGAAAATATAATGAGAAGGAAAGAAAGAAATAGTGAACTAAGAAGAAAAGTCAATTTCAGATTATTACAGCAAAACTGTAATGTTTATTGTTGAATTGTTAAAAATAAGACTGTAGAGTAGCCAAAACTACAGTTATTTTGAAAGGGACATTTCAAATGACCACTTCAACATTTATTTATTTACATGTACAAGGATATTAATACTAATGTATGTTAATGTTAAAAAAGATCTTTAGATTCTCACTCTTGGTGATTTGAAATTACTTTAAAGTCTTTCAAAAGGAGTCATGCTATCTTTACAATATGTGTAAAACATACTTTTACTTTTCTAGCACTAAAGCTGTACTGCTACCAGCTAGATCACAGAAAATGAGAAAAATAAAATGTCCCAGTGTATTTTTAGCTCTGCAGGGTTATCCCTCAATTTGTCCCACTGAGTCAGAATTACTGACCCTCGGGGCGTAGTGAGAGAGCTATTATTTCACCATTTTACAAAGCATGGTTTAATATATAGAACCCATCTACTACCATAAAAGAAATTCTTTGTTAAACTTGGATACAATGTCTGCTTATTGGATATTATTCAAAGCATGACTCTTGTTAAATAAAAATACATCTATAACTGTGTACTTCAAATACAAAATGTATAGATAGTCTCTAGCACAAAGTAGAAAAGTAACAGGTTCTTACTGCATATAATATTTGTTCAATATATCTTTCTTTTTAAAAATTCATTACATGTAGGTATTCCATCAGTGGTGATATGTATACAATTTTCCCCTAAAACACAGGTTTTATTGAAGAAGTCATTTACTGTTGATATGGTATATGTCCCCAATATATCTTTTTTTAGTGCCTCATAGAAAAAGTAGCTCTTCATTTATTTTATTACTGAAGGAGAATCCAGAAAATACTTTAAGCTGATTCATCTTAGAAAAATCTGTTCGCTCACCTGTAGTAGAGCAAACCTCCCAAATGGGCTAATTTGTTCTAATGCTATTCCTTCTGAAGTTGCAGCGATATTTTCAATTACCTTTAAAGCAGTATTTATTGAGAAAGAATTGCACTTACTTTATTGCCATTCAGTGCTATAGATATTTTCGCTTTTCACCATGGGAGAAAGATCAAGTGCTTCCCCAGTGATATATGTTGTTTTGGATTTCGCTGTTATATAAAGTGTTTAACGCAAAGTCTAAATCTTTTTATTATATTGCCAGTAAGACAACCAGTGACCCACTGTGGATACAGGAACTTCAGGGTCATTCTTCAGCCGTTTCCAGAGCAATTAGATGTGCAATTAACCACGTCTTTGGCATCCTGTTAAGCCTCTACTCAAACCATCAGTGGCTTTTTACTCTGAAATAATTTAAAATTCCTCGAATCGGAGGATACAACCCCCAAAACACTCTGCGTCTCCACTCCCAATCCCTGAACTAACCTCTTACCAACTCTCCTTTGTGTCGGCCATTTAGGCCAACTTCTTCTTTTTTTTAAACAAGTGAATGATCTATTCAATACTATGGCAAACTTAACTGACATGTTTTCTGTGATGTTGGATTTAATGTAATATTATTTTTAAAAACATGGTTCATGAAGTTTTAAAATAAAAAGGTATTTATAAGGATACTGTTAAAGTTTCTATAACCATCAAATGTGAATATTTTCACAGTTTTAAAGATCAAGGAAAAACCCACTTTAAAAAACAATGCAGTGATAGTAGGTGTGTTTTGTATTTGCTAATAAATTTAAGGTCAAAAATAAAGCCTGTATTGACCCTTTAAGCAACGTAATTATGAACTGTCCATTACAGTACAGTGGTATTTTTTTAATAACATCAGAGATGGAGAAATATCTAAGAAACAAAATGTTTAATTCAAGTGTTTCCCAACACAGCTAACCGGGACATCTAAAAAAAGCACATAGACACTTGAAACTCAACAACTTTGCTTCAATAGAAAAATTAATTAAAATGGCAATACACAAAGTTGGCCATCTTGTTTTTAAATGTGTGCCTTGTTCTTTTCACCAGGCATTTGCACTTCCTTCTGCGTGGAACACTATTCCTCTGCCCCCAAGTATGTGTAAAGCTTGCTCTCTTATCTCCTTCCGGTGTCCACTCTTCTTGATCCCACTTTGGAATATTGCAAGTCCCCTCACCCCCTTTTCCCTCCAGCACTAGTCATTTCCTAATTGTATAAGTAACTTTGTTTTCTGTGTTGTATATAAACTTCTACTGGAAAGTAAGGATTCTGAACACAGCAATTCCCTTCATACTCTTTTTTAATCCCCTAACCTAGAACGATGCTTAGCTCACAAGTAGTCAATGAGTATTTGTTGAACAAATTTCGGTTTTAAAATAAGTGAGGTTTTGCCATCTTTTTCTGAATTATCAGTTATCTTCTAATTTATTGTCTTACCTTCTTTTTCTTTCTTGTAACATACAGTCTCAGTAAAGTACACATTTATGGAAAATGTTTGCTCAATGGCTTTTGGCCAATGGAGAAGTGGAAACTAAGAGAATGCTTTGGATGGGCGAACTCTAGGAGAAGCAGGGCGGTAGAGAAGATGATTCTGCTGCACATGGAGTGATGGAACGGTCCATTCCACAGAAGACAGCGCTGCCCAAATCCAGATTTAATCTGTACACAAGTAGATCTGTACAAACATAGATAAATTACTTCTTAGGCACAGGATTTGTTTTCAAATTTACATTGTCTACAGAACTACAAAGGAAACTGGTAAAAAAATGTGGGGAGATTTTACTGAAAAAGTCATTAAAACATGATTTCTTTGGAAAATAAATTACTAATGTTATCTCTATAAAATTAGAATATTATCCTTATGTTGTATGAATATCATCTCTAATAATTAAATGCCAATGAGGCAGTGCCAAAACACTAACAAACACATTTTTAAAAATCTGATAAGTAACAAAGAACATCAGAATATGGAAGTAGAATGGAATGCCTTTTGAAAATGATAAGCCACTTGGTGGTTAGCTTTAAGCTGGGGGGGGGGGCTGAGGTAGTACAAATGTTTCTGGGCTGATTCAATTGTTTTTGGGCAGTAGGGAATTTTCAAAATGTTGAAACAAAGATTTAAAATATAAAAGTCTGGGCCCCAGCTGGTGTAGCTCAGTGGATTGAGCACGGGCCTGCGAAGCAAAGGTCCATGGGTTTGATTCCCAGTCAGGGCACATGCCTGGGTTGTGGGCCGGGTTCCCCAGTGAGGGGCACACAGGAGGCAACCACACATTGATGTTTCTCTCCCTCTCTTTCTCCCTTCCTTCTCCTCTCTCTAAAAATAAATAAATAAGATCTTAAAAATAAATAAAATATAAAAGTTCGATGACAATTAAATTAATATCATTTTAGAACCAAAGTGTTTCTCCTTGAGAATGGTTATGATATGTGTCAATTAGAAGTAAAACACAAGTAGTTATTTTCTATGTAACAAAGAGTTGATAGTTCAAAGATTAAAACACCAAGGATGAAAAATTAAATTATATTATGTTGTGTATGATTAAAGATTAGGAACTAAGGCATGTTTATGTGATTTGATTATCTAATACATATCTAATATCTAATAATGCATAATACTTTATATGAAAATATACAAATCAACATTTGTGTATATTTATGTCTATTTGTCTTTGATGTGATATAATAATTTGAATACTATTTATCACCATTGTGGCTTATGAGGACTGTGAACACAGAAAATATGTTATATTTATTCTGGCATTTTCCCATTCTGCAAGTTATAAAAAGTCCAGAAGATTTTGTTGACTTGAATTAATAATTAAATCATATTTTATTAAGGTAGATATAATTAAACATCATTTAATTAGGTACAAAACACTTAGAAAAGTTCAGTCAGTACTTTTTAAATATTCTATTTTGGTGTACATATATAACTTTTTCATAAAACATAAACTAAATGTGTGTAATTTTTAAGCATTTATGTTGATTAAATATGAGTTTGGTTACAAGGTTCTTCCAGACATCCTTCAACAAATAAACACATTTCTCCATGTAGCAATACATATGTGCTAAGTACCCTCATGTGCTAAATTATACATGAGATGCAATCACTAATATACTTACTTCAAAATTAATCAGTGCTGATAGATACATAAAATCGAAACAGGGAAATGTTCACAGGAATTAGTAGACATATTAAAGAAGTTGTCAGAGGTACAATATGTGCTTGAAAAGTAAAAAGAGTGTGTGTGTGGTGATAACGCATGCTTTCATTCTATAAACATTCTAAAATTGAAGTATTACTTCATGACTTTTAAACTATGTCCAATAATGCTGGTTCACATACTACATATGTCTTCACACCTTCACTCCTTAGAAAGCTAACTAAACACTGCATTTCCTCCACTGAAAACCAACAGTTGCAAAGGTGACAAAAATGTGTCTGGGAACAGTTTGATGTATAGTAAACATAATTTAAATAGTGTTCAAAACTGTCTTTGCAAGACTGACAAAACACTAAACCAAGAGCGAGAAGAAATTACAGATTAAACAGTGTAAGACTTCAACTTCTTGCTTGGACCTCATTCAATGTCTCTTACTCTGCTACCCTTTACTACGCAGAAATGATACCAACATAGGCAGTGAGAAAGTGAGCGAAAATAATAGAACTCTCTCTCTCTCTCTTTTCTACCTCTGCACACTTCCCTTCTGACAGAGACTGTTCAGTTTTTTTTACTCTCATTCCATCTCTTATTTCTTTAAGCCCGATTCTCAACTCCGGTGCCCATACATTTCTGTTCAGCCAATGTGGAGGGACTGCCTGAATGCAGCCTGACTTTCCTGTGATCAGAAACCCTAGATAAAGTTAAGGAACTTGTGTTGCAGGAGGGTCCTGACGTAACTAGTAAATGTCCTTGGCCTCATTACAGTGAACTTAACTGATGAAAACAGGACTACCTGACTAAATAGAGATAAGTGTTTTTAAGGTTTTCATGAAACTGTATTTAAATGAAAACTGATTAACCCCAATGATAAATATCCTAATTTTCAATTTACATCAATTTTATTGAATGTCGGGGGTGGCAATGGTTAATAAAATTATACGTTTCAGGTGCACGATTCTGTAATATAGGATCTGCATATCGCATTGTGTATTCACCACCCCAAGTCAAGTATCCTTCCACCAGCAATAAAACCTAGTTATGCACCATCTTATTAAGAGCCACATCTGCATTCTGGCAAAGTATGTTTTTGCTTTAACTATCTTGAACTATTACCAAGTTTAATAAGAATTTGATACTTCTATAAATACATGTGAAACCACTAAATTCTGCTCTTTTCAAAACTCCTGGGACATGAAGTTCCATATGTTTCTCCAAATACTTTCCCTAGAAATGAATGCTCCATGCTAAGTTCAGTTTCTTATTCAACACTCTACTACTTCAGCTCAACTATCACTTTCTTACAGTTTTCTTTGGCAGTGACAGTCCAGTGGCACCTACTCCTGACATATTGGCCTCCTTACTGTTTATTTGAGCATGGCAGGTATCATCCTGCCTCAGGGCCTTTGCATTTGCTTCCCTCTCCTGAAATGATCTTTGGTAGTTCCTTACACGGTAACTGACCAGCACCTGTGTCTAATACTGGGATACAAGGGAGTCAAGGCAGCACTGTAAAGCTGTCAGGTATCTATCTGGGGGAGTTTCACACAAAGATACAAAACTTCACACAGGAGATACAAAACTTTCCTCTTCTAGAGTGCTAGTGAGATCCTTCAGGAAAAATTGCCTTTGGAGAGTGACACCTTTTTCCATGTGAGTTATGTCATCATTTGGGCTGCTACATCACAATACCATAGATTGGGTGGCTTATAAACAACAGTTTCTCATAGTTCTGGAGGCTGGAGGTCTGAGAATAAGCCAAAATGGTTGAATTTCGGTGAAAGCTGCCTTCTTGGTTACTGGCTGCTAACTGCTGGTTGTGTTCTCACCATAACGGAAAAAGAAGTAGAGAGTCCTGACCCAAAAAGTAGAGAGTCCTGGCTTAGTGGAATGAGCACCGGCCTAGGAACCAAAGGGACACTGTTCAATTCCCAGTCAGGGCACATGCCTGGGTTGCAGGTCAGGTCCCTAGTAGGGAGCATGCAAGAGGTAACCACACATTGATGTTTCCCTCCCTCTCTCTTCCTCTCTCTCTAAAAATAAGTAAATAAAATCTTTAAAAAAATAAGAAAGAGGAGGAGAGAGCCCTCTGAGGTTCCACTATAAGGGCACTAATCCCATTGAGGATTCCATCTTCACGATCTAAACACCACCCAAAGTCCCATCTCTTCACACCATCATTTTGGGGGTTAAGATTTCAAAATATGAAACTTTAGAGAGATACAATCATTCAGTCTGTCACAGGTTTCCTCTTCTTCTAGTTCCAGGATACTCAGGAGGAAGAAGTAGGTGAAGAAAGTAATCATATAAGGCATGTACATATCACATTACAAAGATGTCAGGAAAAAAGAGTAGAAACATCTGAGAAGGCAGGTGTAGATGAGGAGGTCCTTTGAATACATAGACCACAAGGTTTGTGAAGAGTTTTTATCAGCCCATGTTCATGTGGTCATAAAGAAGTTCTGGTCAGCACTGGCTGGTGTGGCTCAGTTGGCTGGCTGTCCTGTAGACCAAAAGGTTGCAGGTTGGTCCTGGTCAAGGCACGTGCCCAGGTTGCATATTTGATCACTGGTCATCAATTGATATTTCTCTCTCACATGGATGTTTCTGTCTGTCTGTCTGTCTGTCTCTCTCTCAGAGCAATGGGAAATGTCCTTGGTTGAGGGAAAAAAATGAATGCCTAGACATATGGTTCTTGATTTTTTCTGTCTGACTTTACTGCACTTAGCATGACATTTTCAAGGTCTGTCCAAGCTGTTGCAAATGGCAGTATTTTATCTTTTCTCATTTTTTGGTGGTTATATATATATATATATATATATAATATATATTCTATATCCAATTATTTAACAAACAATATCTTGGTTGTTTCCATGTTGTGACTACCATGAGCAAAGCTGCAGTGAGCATAAGGGTACATATATCTTTATTGAAAAAATGTTTTCAATTTTTTTGAGAAAATACCCAGAAGAGTAGTTGCTGGGCTATGTGATAATTCTATTTTTAATTTTTTTGAAACTCCATACTGTTTTCCACAGTGGCTGTACCAGTTTACGTTCCCACCAGCAGTGAATGAGGGTTTCTTTTTCTCCACAATCTTTGCAGCATTTGTTATTACTTGTCTTATTGATAACAGCCACTCTAACAGGTGTGAGGTGGTATTTCACTGTGGTTTTGATTGGCATTTCCCTAATAGCTAGTGAAATTGAACATCCTTTCATATATCTGACGTGTCTCTTTAGAAACAGAAAGTCATAGGCACAGAAAAGGGGATGGGTGAACGGTAGAAGAGGGTAAAGGGGGTCAAATAGGTGGTGACGAAAGGAGATTTGACTTTGGGTGGAAACACACAATGCAATATACAGATGTTGTAGTAGAGAATTGTACACTTGAAACCTATATACTTTTCGTAAACAATGTGACCCCAATGAATTTAACACAAAGGTTTTAAAAATCAGATCCCACATAGTCACAAGTAAAATTTTCAATGGAATGGAAACTTTATGAGCTTAGCATTTTGTTGCACAATTACCAGTCCTTAAGAAAAATGTCAGGTTTACTATAAATTATTTAAATAATGATGTTTAGATTTTACCTCCTTATATTTTCTCTTTAAAAACCCTCCCTAAACTAATAGGCCCATTTGACCAGAACGTGGCCTTTCATTGGAAAGGGGCCATGTTTTCCAACATTGAAGATTATGCTCATAGATCCTTGCACTGTTTTCTATTTAATCATGAAATGGGTAGTAGGATAATGTCCTGGGATTTAGGGGACCTGGCTCTTCTGATACAGCATCTCACTGGGTCTTAATCTACTTAACTCTCCATTTATAAAACATCTCTTTTTTCAATTTTTGTGTGTTTAGAGCCCTGTGTCTATCATGAAGCATCAACAAATGTGATGCAAGTAACTTTATGTTCGGTGAAAACACATCTGTAATTGAAATTGGAAGATATGCTGATGCAGAAGTAATTTCAAACATAAAATATGTCACACTAAAATCACTGCTGTTCTGCCAAAACCAGCCCTTAATTTTCTTATTTCTGCCAAGCATCTCTCCTTTCAATCAGCCCATCCTAAACTTTGGAGTTGACCTTGACTCTGAGTTCTCATGTTTTTCATTACTCAGCTGCCTAACCCTATTGATTCACATTCAGTAGCAGGGCTCAGCAATGTTTTGTTTTTTATTTACTTTACCAACTCTGCTATATCCATCTTAATGACAAGTATACACCCACACAAATTAAAATGTCAATTTTTTTTTAACTTTTAGTTTTTAGGAAATCTTGATAAAATAGCAAACGCTTAACCTGGTATTTAAACATTTTTACAATAAATACCAGGTTAAGCATTTATAATGGTAATTAATTATGTGCCAGGCATTATTTCAATCACCTTAAGCTTATCATTTGAATTAACTTATTTGTCCTAATAATAACTTCACAGGATTAGCACAATTATTATCACCATTATTCATTTGACACACTGTTATGATCAGACTGATGACTCGAATCCAGGCTTCCTGGGTCACGTGTAACCTTTCACGGCATTACAATGCCACCCACCTCAGTTTTCTTTTGGTCTCCGAATGCTTATTTGTCTCAGCATGCCCTACATTTAACATGCATTCCTTGCTCATTACCCCCCCACCCAAGTATATCTATCTCTGAAAAACAAGTTGAGGAATCTTTGTAAATTCTGATCTTATTACTTTGCCCACAGTGTTCTCTTCCCTTTTTTAAGTTGTACCTATTGCCTATAGCAGTCCCTTGTTATCATTCTGATGCTACCTTTTGTAGGAATGCAAATTACGTGTCTTGTGTCTCCTGTCTCATGAGGACTGAATATGTGTCATATCACCAGGGCACCAACTGCAGTCTTAGACATAAGAACTCCTCAATAAAAATGTTTGAATGCATAACTCACATGCATTCAAATAGGCTATACATCAAATAGGCTATACACAAAATATATTTGACTACTACACTCTGTCTTTTGTTGTGAACAGAAAATAAATAACTAGATAATTTATATAAAAATTTTTAATGTGCATTTGAGAATTCACCACTGTTCTCTACCTGAATTTAAAGAGAACATTATTTTTTTAACATTGGATTGATTTAGAACCCATAAACATCAACCTGTTATTTTTGTGGAGCAACAAATAATCACACTTCTAGACAGTAACTTTAAAGATAAATTTACTCTGACTATTTTTTCCTGATATACTGTTAATATTGAGTTTTTCTGCGAAACCTAACATGTTACATTTTTGAGAATGTTTAATAGAAAATCATAAATGAAGTTTCTTATTAAAGATGTTCAATTTCTTTACATATCTACATGAATAAACATAAGAAAACATGCTTAATTAAAAGGAACAATGATGAATAACTTTAAATAATTTGCTTGTACAGATTAAAACAATATTAAAAATGCATGCCCTTGAGTATTTTACCTATTCACTTTATTTTTTCATTTTTTTAAAGATTTATCTATCCACTTTTTTTAGAGAGAGGAGAAGAGAAGGAGAAAGAGAGGGAAAGAAACATGAATGTGTGATTGCCCCTCACATATCCCTCCACTGGGGACCTGGCCTGCAACCCATGCATGTGCCCTGACTGGGAATTGAACTGGTGACCCTCTGATTCGCAGGCCCGTGCTCAATCCACTGAGCCACGCCAGCCAGGGCCCTATTCACTTTAAATACAAGGAAATCAATAATGAGAGGTGAAGTGATATGCTCTAATTTACCAACTTAAACTGACATAGGCTGAGAAATTCTTAGAAATTCCATTCTATATCCTAATATTATGCCACACTACTATGTGAAATTATAAATCAAATTTGAAATTACTTAATATTTGTTCATATAATATTTTATTTCATTTAATTATAGATTTGAATAGTTTTAAAATATAAATACTGATAGAGTTTAGTGAAAACGAATTACATACCCTACTGGTGCACTTCAGAGCAAAAATATATAATTGGAATTATCATTACTAAGATTTTGTGAATAATTATTTATTTAAAAATAGATATTGGAATTAAAACCATTACTTATAGTAGCTAATAAATATTCTTCCCCACATTAAGAATGCTATGAAAATGCTATTTCATAAATTAATTAAAAAACAAAATAATAAGGTTTTACTTAGGCAAAATTTGCTATTTCATATACCTTGGGTTTTCTGTATTCTATAATTTTACTTTTTGCTTGCTAGTACAGAGAACTTAAAGAAAACAACTAGACATTTTTGTTAAGAATGACTCATTTGGAAAATGCACTCTCGTTTTATATAGTGATATTCACATTTATAGTCATTTTGTTTTTCAAATGTTTAAAAATATCAATGGGTTTATTTCTTCCAATCTACCTTCCTTAGTCCACCACAGCTCTCATTTTCATTGTCTGTATCAGTTCTAAAGGAAGTTGTAAAATTAGCCATGTAGTTAATACTGATTTAAGGTTTTATTTCAAATCTCTTAACTTTACATTTTTAATGTAACATTGTGATTTAGTGCATTTGGTTTATTAAATTTATATTCAATACATTGCTTTAAAAGTAGACTTCATTATACCTCTTTTACTTTGGATATGAGAAACACTAAAGTTCAAGAATTCTCAAAGAAATAAAAAGAGTGAAAATGTGGCTGTGCTTGAAGGCAGAGAGATCATGGGGATCGGCTGCTGGAAGTTAGTTTTAATGACTCCAGAGGACTGCAGATAAAAGGAAGAACACAGTGAATGTACCATATGCTGATTCAGAAAAATCTGGAAACTCCTTAGAATTTTGTAAGTTACAGTCAATAGAGTTTGAATGGTAACAGGGGCTGCTTAAAACTTCTTTGAAAGAAAGCATATTATGAAATTATTTTTGTCAAGGTATATGCTGAGATCTCTTTCTTATTGAGTTAAAATCATGATTTAGATACCTCTATGTATTTCCATCTTTCTCAAATATCATTATCCCTCCTGATATGCTGAATCAGAGTTGCTGATAATTGACAATTTTACATAGTACTTTATCTACAATAGTAAATTAATTCCTATTTCCATGTCTATTACTGTATAAAAGTCTATCTTGTTTCTCTCTGTTTAAATCCCTCTTCTTTATAATCTATTTCTATGACAAAAAAAAAGACTGATAGGTTGATTTGAAGATATATCAACTGAAAATAACATGCTATTTTTAGAAGAAACAGAAAAGGCAATCTTATTAATATGTTGGGAAAAGCAAACAAAAATACCTCAGTTGACACAGATCAAGGTAGTGCTAACGTGAATTAATGAGACTGTCAAGGTGTTTCTGTTTCAGCACAGAATATGTGTGTGTGTGTGTGTTTGGGTTTATTTAGTAGAGTTGCTAGTGAAGTTTGAAATTTTTTTAATGTTCATATTCAATTACCTTCTGTAATCATTCTTATTAAACTACTGTTAGTTTATACTTTTCTCATACTCATTCTACAAATTCCTTGTCCTCTTTCCTCTTAAATGATTTCTAAGATTTTCCTATTTGTTTTCCTTTGTTCCCAGTGGAATTTCTTTCATTATACACACTAGATCAATACTGTTAGTGAGATAGACTTCTGTTTTCCCTATACCCAACATTCTAAGACTATTCGAATCATGTTAGCACCAGTTGCACCAAAAGAAGTAATCTCTGCCTAATTAACTTCTGTTCATTAAAAATGACCTTGGAGCTTTGAAATGAGCATTAAACGACCTCAGCCCTCTCAGAGGTATCTTTAGAAAAATTAAAAAAGAAAGGGGAGAATAAAAAAATGAAAAGAAAAAAAGAAAGGCCTCAGCCCTCTCAGAAATATCTTTAGAAAAATGAGAAAAGGAAAGACTTCTGAGTCCTTCAGTCATACAACTTAGATAACATTAAATTCTGATGGTGTTATTAATATCATTATCTTTCTTAAGATGATCATTTGTCTTATGAAGCAAATGTCTGCTTATCCCAGTGAGGACTTCAATATTGGTAAAGATTCACTGTCCTGTGGCGCCGATGTCTGTACTCCTTGTAACAAATATATGCATTAATAGGTTATGTGAAAAACACAAATTTCCACTACTCTGTGATATACTTAATTATACTAATATTGAATTCCAGTGCCTTCTCCTCCTAAAGAAAAAAAGATTTTCTTAAATATAGCAATTAAGGGAGAGTGTACTTTGATGATCATACAATGGAGTATAGAGATGATGTGTTATAGAATTGTACACTTGAAGCTTATATAATGTTATCGACCAGTGTAACATCAATGAATTTAATAATATATATGTATAAATGTATAGATACACATATATATTAAATATGGATGCTTGTATTTAGTTGTTTTTTTCTTTATTTTTCGTAAGTCAAACACATGAGCTATTTTCAGTTTTTTGCTTTACTTTTATTGTAACTATCAAAAGAAACATTACTACAGCAGAATTTGGTAGAAACCTTTCAATATACTTTAATTCACCACTACTAGCAGCTCTGTTAAACTAAGACAGATTAGTTTACAAAAATAATATATATCCTTATGGGCTCCTTTTCAATATTTAGTTAGATTTTTGTTCTACAATCGGCCATATATACATTTCACTAAAAATCACACAATATTGACTCTTACTTCACATTTCTAAACAATTCTCATCAACACTTTCTGCTTTCTGTTATTTTTACCATTTAGGTACATTATCTACATACTCTTCACATATATACACACACATAGATAGTAACAGACTCACATGAACTCTCTCAGTTACAATGTGAGAATATAATGTGACTAGTAAATATTAGAATTAAATACTGGTTTATATCTAGTAGAAAAATATTATATAGTTTATATTAAAAGGTTTACATCATATTTAAAAATGAAAGTATTTATTTTTGAACTTAGTATTTATGAAATAATATTTAATAGTTCAAATTGCAGGTATTTATATAAAAGGTAAAATAAGGAAGCATATGTTTAGCAGTAATATGAGTTTGCATATAAACTTAAAGCTTATATTTTCTGATGTAGATGAAGAAAGCTTATATTTGCTGACATGGACGAATAACGGAGGTACTTCTCACTATATTAGAAGAACTATTATGCTGCAGAACAGGTTGAGTCTCACTGACAATTATACTGATGTTGTTGGTCACCCTGGGTGAATTCTTCTTCTTCTCTGGGCCTCAGTTTCCCCCTTCATAAAATAAAGGAATAAGACTAGAATCAAAGTTCTCAAACTTAAATGCATGTGAAAAGTATCCTGGGAACTTTATAAAAATAGTTATGCCCTAGCCCAATGACCAGAATTTGTCTAGAGCAGGTTTGAGAATTGGTATATGTTAAAGTCCTCAGAAGTTTTAGAAAACTGCATTGGATGAACTTTAATGTTTTTTTGTAGTTTTAAGAACTATAAAAAGATACTAACAAACTATATGTTGATATCATATAGCCTTTAGAAACCAGTGAACCTAAAATACATCCGTAAAAACTTGCAATGGCTATGCTGTTTAAAAAAGAGATAATCCCTATACATTTCTTACTGTTATGCACCACTGCCTGTGAGCATCAACATGTGTTTCTGCAAACAGCATCTGCCTGGAGTTTCTAATGATGGAGGCATCCCACTCTTGCCATTCATCAACAACACACACCCTGTGGGGAACTACTTTACAGTCTGCCTTCTGTGAAAAGTAACAGCAACTCCCTAAAGCAGTACAGTGAGTGCTACGGACCAGAAGCTTATTGCTCCAATTACTCTTCAATTCTTGGAAGGGAGCAAAGGAAAACAAAATTGAGTCTTAGTTTGTTTCAAAGACATTTCTCCTCCAAACAGAGGTATAGGTTTTAGAAGATGAAACCAAAATTTTCAAAGAATCTACCAAATTCAACTTCTTCTAAGACATATATTTAGCTACAAAGAATAAAGCAAAATAAAGCATAAAGTTAAAGATTAATTTTAATTAGGCAACAATTTGCAAAAAGCATGTAGTTAAAATAAGCAAAACAAATCTATAAGGATAAAAGAATTAAAAGTATTTTCTTTTCTATAAACTTTAATTAAGATGTTTCAATTAACATTTAATATTTTGCTAGTTTAGATATTAATGGATAATTTAAATATATATTATATAATAGCATATTTATATTTATGTGCTGTAATACATAATTCATATATATAAAATTAAGAGATTAAAATATATATGTTTAATTTTAATAAATGGCCTTGCTTCCCACTGTAATTTATACTCTGATATGTTTGTAAATTATAATCTAATATATTTATATAGTAGGAATTTTTCAATCACCTATTGCTGAAAACAACCTGAACACAGAGTAGTTTTCACAAGTAATTTATTTCTCACTTATATTTGTGTGGGTCAGCTCTCGATATGTCAAGCTCAACTCAGATCAGCTACTTGACTCAAAAATGTAGGTTGGGTCCAAGTCCACATCATATCTATTTCTAGTCTGGGATCATGATTACCAGGGATATGTTTTCTAATTGCAGATGAGAGAGCAAAAAATGACTAAGTCAAAACTTCCTCTTGCCATCTCATCTTGGAACTGGAAGGATGTTACATTAAGCATATATCCTCAGCCAGAGCAAGTTTTATGACAATGGGTGGATTAATGATTTGCAAATAATATTTTGGTTTACTCCACTGGTTTATTAATTTATATATACCAAGAGCAGAATATAAGGGCAGTGCAATACAAAACACTGAAGACACAACAGTGAGAAACATAAATTTGTCATCTTCCTTCATTGGGTTCAAAGTCCAGTGGTGCAAGGAAAGATACAAATCAAACAATTGCAAAATACATTTATAAATAAATATTTTATAGTATATTTAAATAAAAGCACTAGTTTCTATGTCATATAATATTGAAATTTAATAAATCTTCCCAGACTAAATAATAAATGAGCTGAGAAATATGCATTATGCTACCGAGCCATAGCAGAAACTTTCTGCCAGTTACCCTGGCAGAAAGAGACAAGAGTATTTGAAACAAATGAAGGTGAATAGAGGGCTTTGTCATATAATTTTTGTGAGCTTCTTATCGTGAACTGAGCGAACTGTGGGTTGAAAATATTTTTAAAGTGACGTCATTGCTGACATGCACCGTGTAGTTAAACCTATGATAGCTGCATCCGAACTGAATACACATGGATTTTTTTCTTATTATTCCCTAAACAATACAGTATAACAATATTTACATATAGCTTACATTTTATTAAGTATTATAACTAATCTAGATATGTTTTAAAGTGTACAGGAGGATGTTCATTTGTCATATGTAAATACTATTCCATTTTATACAAGGGGCTTGAGCATCCTGAGCAATGTTGAATTTTTGGTATCCACAGAGAATTCCGGAGCTATGAGCAAATGTTTTATAATACCAGAGATTATGTTTGTTTGAAGGAAATTTAATAAAGAGAGATCAAAGGAATGAAGGAGAATGGCATGGGCTAGAACTCTAAAGAGGCACAAGTTCAGGGCAATCAAGTTGTCAAATGTTGAATGTTTACCTAAGAGCAAACTGATGAATGCTTTTTGATTGGTCAGATGTAAAATATTCATATATCATTTTGGGTTTAGTAGAGACATTGACTAAGACAAGAGTGGATTTAGAATGTGTTCACTCATGAGACAATGTAACCCATTCTATTTTGATATTTCAGAGACAGATACATTGGGGGAAGATTTTGAACATAAAAGTCAACATACTTGGTGCAAATGCATTGGGAAGAGTTTGAGGGAGAGGTAGCATCAAAGCTCATTCCTACAATTCAGGCTTATAAAACTGGGTGTCTTCTATACTCTCAGAGGATGGTTCTTTAACTTAGTTTTCTCCTTCTCTTGTCTAATTATTTTAGGTCATGCTATCACTTGCCCAAGAAATGGCATAGTCAGTTACGTTACACTACAAATGTTTTCTTGTTTGTGTATTAGAAATGAACTAGAATGTTGTTTAAATGAAAACAATATAATCATATATTGTCACGAATTCTGGCCCGCAGAATTTGTATGCCATGGCAGGCGTGTAAATAAATTCACACAGAGTATATTGGACTAGAAAATCCATGACCACACGGCCCCTCTCCAATCATGGCGAGAGAGAGGTCATGAGCTATGCCCCATAGGCTTTTATTGTTGTTTCTTGGGCACATTACATCAGAATGGTCTTCATTAACTATGAATAGATTGTAGATTTACATTAAGTGGTAGATGCCCAGGATGGTGCATCAGAAGGATAGATATGCAAATGGAAAGACAATAGGCTTCAGGTGGAACTGGAAAGGAATGACAATACGGGTCTAAGGAAGCTAGGCATTCATTAGCATAAGTTCTTTTGATTCAGGGAGAGAGAGGTTTTAGCATGAGCAAGTTTTAAGTCTAAGACATAGACTATCCTGATTCCCCATGGGAAATCCCGCTGCCACACACGTGGGGCCTGTTTGCCATCCTACCTTCTACTGGAGCTTTCTCCTAGATGTGAAATGTTAGGGCTATATTTCCTACGGTAAGAAGCATGAATTCCCTTGAATATATAATCTATCTCAAAATACCAAATACGTTACTGAAACCATTTCAAAATAAAAAAAAAAGTTTTACTAGAAAAAAATAGGGCTAATATTCTTAGCAGTAGTAATCACAAATTTAATCAGTTAAAATTACTACAAATGATAAAAATGATCAGTTCATATAAATCATTCAATGTTCCTCATATTGCATTAAAGATATTTTCAATTGGATTGAAATGAATTAATTATGTAAGTTACTCTGTGTTCAGGTTGTTTAGTTGAAACTATTTATGAGGGAAAAAATGGACAGTTAGTAATTTCAGGACACAATACTTGTTACAAGGGAGGAACATTATTTTCCATTTTATTCTAGTCACTACTTGAGCAAATAATTACACATTTGCTTCCTTATTTATATCATTTTTTTCTAAGATATATGAATACCCAAGTATATGGGGAAAAAATCTATTGACTATTAGTTTGGACAGTTATCCACATTAGTCATTCTTCTGAAAATCTTTCCCTTCAGTAATTTTTAGAGCTAAAATAATTTACCTGATAATAATTCAAAGTTAATGGTATTATTATATCATAGAGATCATAATTATTCAATTATAGCCATGTTAATGACCTTGCTAATGTCCATCGTCAATCTGATGGTGTAGCAATACACAGGAATCATTAGAGTACCAAATTAATGTCTTATCTTGAGACCAAATATATTTTGCAGGTTTTACTGAGTTTCTAATATATACCAAGGCTTGTGTTGGAATTGGTGATATATTAACCTCATCCTCAGGGACTTTAAAATCCAACATATATAAAAGTCTCTGTATTTGTATGTGTGCAGCACAATTTCTATCTAAATATTGCTTAATTCTATACAGGATTTTAGAATTGTATTGTTTTGCTATTATTCTTTTTTTTATTTTTTAAAGATTTTTTTATTTATTTTTAGAGAGAGGGGAAGGGAGGGAGACAGAGAGGGAGAGAAACAGCAATGTATGGTTGCTCCTCGCATGGCCCTCACTGGGGACCTGGCCTGCAACCCAGTCATATGCCCTGACTGGGAATTGAACTGGGACCCTTTGGTTCCCAGCCCGCGCTCAATCCACTGAGCTACACCAGCCAGGGCTGCTATTATTCTTCTATTTATGCAAATTTAAAGCAGTAAATAATCACTTGAGAAGAATGAATGAGATTTTTTTTAAATATGATAAATTCTCTAAGTTAAGCAGTATAAAAGAACGGCTTTGCAGATAAATTAAAAACCTGAAGGGTGACATTGAAATCCAACAGAACCGTGATATTAGCTTTGTAACTTGGTAATGTCTTCATTTCTCTCATCTTTATTTTCACTTTTAAAATAATAATTGAATCAGAGCTAACATTGTTAAGCACTTATATATACTAGGCTACAAACTGGAGCCTAAAAGACACCGTCTCTTTACTGAAACTCCTGTGTTATAGGCGGTTCTATTTTCATTCATCACCTTTACAGAAGAGGAATAAAACTTAAAATGCATGAATTTAGTGGGGAACAGAGATAGGAGTTTAACTCATTTTAAATTCAGAGCCCATGATCTAAACACTATAACAAGATATTAGTATAAAATATTAATTTCAGAGGGCTCTTTCCAGCTCCCAAAGAGATTTTTAAAAAGGCAGATGGCTGTCAATTGAGGGTCAAAATATGTTAAAATTTGTCCTTCTTTCCATTAGAAATACAATAAGGATGTTCCTGAGGCAAACATTTTCTAAACTAAGGAACAGTAACTATATATGGTATACATTGATCCAGTGATTTTCAACTCATGTGCTACAAGAGGCACATCTGTGTGCCCAAGAATTTTGAAACCGTGCAATGCCTGGATACTTAAGGGCACTGGCCTCTTTGTCTTTAGGCTGGCAAATAAAAAATGACAGCCAACACAACAATAGCCATCTGGTGTGAATGGATCAAAATTATACCTATGTTTTTGTTGTCAGATCAACAAAAAAATCCATTTTTGGTGTGCCACAGAATTTTAATAATTAGTTTTTGCATGCTGTGAGACGAGAAAGGTGGAAAACTGTCGTGTTAATCTAGCACTAAAATGTCAAACAAAGGTTCTCAAACTTTGTTCCTGGTACCAAGCTGACAGAGGAGATGCACGTGCATCACGCACCCCCGTCAGCGGTCTCTACAGGGTAGGGGCTACTCCATGGGTCAAGATGAGCTAGTGCAGGCACAGCTACTGCAAGTGTGCTAGTAAACCATGCAGCTTCCCCTCTGATCCCTGTTGATGCCTGATAAAGTAACACATAGGGCTGCAAGCATGCACAGGTTCCAGGCACAGCGGGCCAACTCGTTCTTTTATGAACACAAGACCTGTGCTCACTTCAATGCCTGGCACATGGTAGGGCACAGACTTTATCAAATAAATTAATAAATTATTCAAGTGACAATATTAAATTCATACTTAACGGTCTTCTTAGAGTAAATAAAAAGTGAATATGCATGTCGCTTTAAGAGAGACACAGTATCTATAATGTATAGTGTATATATGATGCATGTGCTTCAAGGATATAGATCAGTACAAAAACTTTATCTGTATCTACTTGTTTAAGAACATGTATAAAAGGTCAGAATTATGCCATATTATTAGGATCAGAAAAAAAAAAAACTAGAGGTGCTTATTATTTGCCTACATATAAAAATATAACACACATTTGTTGGACAATGCCTCATAACAGATACATGGCATCTCAAAGTCATTATCAAATGATTTCTTGGACATTTTGGCAAACAGACACAAGAGGAAAAATAAATTTTCTAGCAACATTAGGTAGTCAGAGATCAAAGAAACTTAAATCATCTTTTGCTACCAAACTTTGCTTTAAACACATTTAGTTTTCAATGCACTTGTGTTTACCCAGGCTTTCAAATATACATTTAAAAAAAGACTAAAATCTGTGGTAGCAAGGAATAAACGCCTAAAGAAAAAAAGAAGGGAACAAAAGATGATCATAGTTTTTTTTTTTTCCTTTTTATTGAATTTATTGGAGTTACACTGGTTAACAAAATTACACAGGTTTCAGATGCACAATTCTACAATCCATCGCCTATACACTGTATTGTGTGTTCACCATCCCAAGGTAAGTCTCTGTCCATCACCTTTTATCCCCCTGGCAATCAGCACACAGCTGTCTGTGTCCATAAGCTTTTTCCACTCTCTTTTTTCTTTTTTGCTCATATTTCAGCGTCTAAATCAACCTGGCATATATGTGCTCTCTTTCTTTGGAGTATTTTTTTTTCAATGTGCAAAGAGAATTTCCTGTTTTCAGAGAGAACTTCTAAGAAAAGTAAGTGAGAAAGATTCAGAAAGGAGCTAGTAGTCTTTTAATATTTTCTCATGTATACATACCTATCTTTTAAATGAGTCTTCTCAAAATAGGGTACAACTCTATGTAGAAATAAAAAATACATATAAAATAACTAAAATACATCAAATATATTAAAAATCTATTTCTTCAAAAAATATAATGGATCGTGTCTAATCAGGTTTTGTCCAAGTTTATTGAAATATAACTGACATATAACATCATGTAAGTTTTAAGTATATAATGTGATAATTTGATATTCATATACATATCACTCCATGATTACCATGATGAAGTCATTGAACACATATATCAACACACATAGTTACCTTTTCTTGTGTGTGGTGAGTACATTTACAACCTACACTTGTCAGGTTTTAAACATACAGCACTATATTTTTACTAAAGTCACCAGGCTGGACACTAGATCCCCAGAAGTTTTTCATCTTACAGCTAAAAGTGTGTGCCTTTTGTCCACCTCTCCATTTCCACCACCATAATTTCAAGTCAACGGTTGTTAATGAGCGTTCATAAGAATTATTTTCTGCCAAGACTTTACTAAGTTTGAGTAAAACAACACTTTCCATAGACAATGGAAAACCTGGTGACACTATTTCAGTATAAGACTAACCATTAAATTTTATAGTATAATGAGTGTGCTCTTCCTCATACGCAACCCCACTACCTTCCAATGCTCATTTGTCACAGGCCCTTTACAAATCAAGGACTCTCAGTTCTTTGACGCTGCTTACAAATTTCCTTTGCTGTGACAAAAAGGAATTTACTCATAAAAGTTCTTTCTATGATGATTCAGAAAAATTCATAGCATGAGTAGGCATCCTCCTGATGAAAGGGTTGCTGGCGATGGTTGATAGAAAGCATAGTTCTATAGGAAGTTGAACTCCAACAGACTTGGTTTCGGGGGAAGTAAACTGTTCACTTGACTTGTGAGTAAAATATGTCAGTGTTATTTTAACTCCACTTGGCTGGATACATAAAGTTCTTCTGTCCAAATCCCTTAGGTTATAAATATATATATATATATACATATATATATATTGCGTCTTGTTTTGGCACTGAGCTCCCTTCATGGTCATGACCCATTTTTCTTTGACTCGGTTCACATTCTATGTACCGCTCCTATGGGCTGCTGTTTTCTTTCTTTTCCTCTTCAGACCATTTCTGAGGTTTTCTATGCAATCAATTTGATATTCACATATTCTCCATTTGTAATTTTTAGAGATCAAGAGCCTGGTTACATTTTTTTTAACTGAAGTTGTGTGTGTGTGTGTGTGTGTGTGTGTGTGTGTTTAACACTAGAAGATTTTCAAGGTAATTCAGTCTTTACAAATGGAAAGGAAAAAGGAACAGGATGTATATAAATACAATGATTAATATTTTAAGATTTCTTCTTTTTAAAGTAGCATAGTAAAATCTATAGTTTAACTCTTTCCCATATTTTATTCTCACATTCCAATGCAGCCTGCTGATCATATGTTAACATCTGTTCTACATGCATCTGAACAAACAAACAAAAAAAAAGAGAGTAATGGTTTACACTGATTCTTCAAACCGACTACTCTTACTGACCACATTTTCTTTTTGTCCATTTGTGTTGTCTCAGTCACCCAGCCTTGACCACTGGTAGGGACACTTCCATTCCCATTGCTGTTATAAAGAAGAGGCTGAACCTGTGAAATAACTTAAAAATGTATTCAATTTGAATCTGTTCTCCACTCATCTTTTCTATTGGAGTAATCTAACTATTATTAGATTACTATGCCCATTGTTTTAAATATTATGTTAAGAATACAACCATATAGAATATTAAATAGTTCAGAGGTGCTTATGGGAAAAGAGTTGACTGTTCCTGCATGTTCTGTTCCTAGTCCAATTTTTCAAACTCAGCAGCTTATATTTACACATAGATCCTTATTTGTAGACTTCATACTAAATAATCTTTTCTAAATTATCAGTTAAACGTATTCTCCCTTGATGCTCTTCTAGGAAAGGTGAAGATTTAGTTCACAGATCTAACACTTCATCTCTTTCCTTCCTCTCAGTGAAAACGATTATTTTAATCATTTTATTAAATGCCACTTTACAGTTAAATTATACATTGAATTTGAAGAAGAATTTGATTTGTGCCTTCTGTTTTAACAACCTTTTGCCTACTTTTCCTTTGTAGTCCCTTCCTATTTAATGTTGAAACATCCATTTTTATCCCTTTTCTTTTTATCAATACTGGTTATCCATATCTTTATCTTTTGAAGAACTTTGTAAAAATATTTTTTTTTCACTGAGGGTTCACTTTTATTCTTCTTTGCTATTATAAGATTACTCTTTTGATATAATTTTATTGATATTTTGGAAAAGAATAGAGCAAATGCTGGACTCAGCCATCTGTAAAGATAAATAATTGTATGACTCTTTCTAATGCACTTTTTGTTTATAAAACATTCTGCAATCCCCTGGTTTTTCATGGACTACAACTTTGGACAGTCAGGCTCCTGAGAAAGCTGAAATGTATGCATTACATTGATT
>PVJI01016534.1:0-38009 GCA_004026765.1 Micronycteris hirsuta | reverse complement strand
CTTGTAATACAGTTTGATATTAAGCGTTGTGATTCCTGCTACTTTGTTCTTCTATCTCAAAATTACAGCAGATATTCGGGCTCGTTTATAGTTCCATATAAATTTGTGAAGTGTTTGTTCTATATCTGTGAAATATGCCATTGGTACTTTGATAGAAATTGCATCGAATCTATAAATTGTTTTGAGTAGTATGAGCATTTTGATGATAATTCTTCCAATCCATGAGTATGGTATATGTTTCCATTTGTTTGTGTCTTCCTTAATTTCTTTCTTCAATGTTGTGTAGTTTCCTGAGTACAGGTCTCTTATCTCCTTGGTTAGGTTTATTCCTAGGTATTTTTTTGTTGTTGTTGCTATATCAAATGGGATTTTTTCCTGATTTTTTTCTGATGTTTCACTGTTGGTATACAAAAATGCTTTTGATTTCTGGATATTGACTTTGTATCCCACTGTTTTGCCAAATTCATTTATTAGGTCAAGTAATTTTTGGGAGAGTCTATAGGATTTTCTATGTACACTATCATGTCATCTGGAAACAATGACAGTTTTGTTTCCTGCTTTGCAATTTGGATGCCTTTTATTTCTCTTTCTTGTTTGATTTCTGTGGCTAAAACTTCCAATACTATGTTGAATAGAAGTGGTTATAGTGGACAACCTTGTCTTGCTGCTGATATTACTGGGAAAGATTTTAGTTTTTTTCATTGAGTATGATGTTAGCTGTAGGTCTCTCATATATGGATTTATTATGTTGAGGAATGCTCCCTCTATTCCCACTTTGCTGAGTGTTTTTATCACAAATGGGTGCTGTACTTTATCTAATACTTTTCTACATCTATTGATATGATCGTGTGCTTTTTGTCTTTTGTTTATATGATGTATTACATTTATTGATTTGAGAATATTGTACAATTTTTGCATCCCTGTGGTGAATCTCACTTGGTCATGGTGTATGATCTTTTTAATGAGTTGCTGGATGTGGTTTGCCAATATTCTGTTGAAATTTTAGTGTCTATGTTCATCAGTGATATTGGCCTGCAGTTTTCTTTCTTTGTTTTGTCTTTATCTGGTTTTGGGAGTAGGATGATGTTGGCTTCATAAAAAGAGTTTGGGAGTCTACCATCATTTTTGATTTTTTGTAATAGTCTGTGAAGGATAATGGTTATCTCTTCCTTAAGTGCTTTGTAGAATTCTGCTATGAAACCATTTGGTCCATGGATTTAATTTGTTGGGAGTTTTTTGATTACTGCTTCAATTTTGTCAACTGTTATTAGTTTGTTTAGGCTTTCTGCTTCTTCTTCGTTCAGTTTTGGAAGATTATATTTTTCTAGACATTTGTCCATTTCACCTAGGTTATCAAATTTCTTGGCATATAAGCTCTTCATAGTAACATCTTACAATCCTGTGTATTTCTGTGGTATCAGTTGTCATCTGTCCTCTTTCATTTCTGATTGTGTTTATTTGGTTTCTCTCATTTTTTTCCTCCATGAGTCTGCTTAAAGACTTGTCGATTTTGACTATCTTTTCAAAGAACCAGCTCCTGGATTTATTGATTCTTAAAATTGTGGTTTTAGTCTCTATGTCATTTAATTCTGCTGTGATCTTCGTTATTTCCTTCCTTCTATTTACTCTGGGCTGTCTTTGTTGTTGTTCCTCGAGTTCTTTGTAGGCGCACGGTTAGGTTGTTTGTTTGAAATGTTTCTATCTTTTTTAGGTAGGTCTTCCCTGTTCCCATAAGTTTTGGGTTCTTCTGAATTCATTTTCATTTATTTTGACAAACTTTTTGATTTATTTCCTAATCTCATTCTTGACCCATTTGTTGTTTGATAGCATGCTATTCAATTTCCATGAGTTTGAGTGTTTTGCGATTTTTTTCTTTGTGGTTGGTTTGTAATTTCAGTCCCTTGTGGTCAGAAAAAATACTTGATATGATTTCAGTTTTCTTGAATTTGTTTAGGCTGGTTTTGTGTCCTATCATGTGGTCTATCTTTGACAATGTTCCATGTGTATTTGAAAAGAATGTGTATTTAGCTTCTTTGGGGCGAAAGGTTCTATATATATATAAGTCCATTTCATCTAGGGCATTGTTCAATGCCACAATGTCTTTGCTGATATTTTGTTTGGAAGATCTGTCCATTTTTGACAGTGGGGTGTTAAAATCCCCTACTATAATTGTGTTGCTGTCAACATCTTTCTTGAAGTCCTCCAAGATTTTCTTTATGTATTTGGGTGCTCCTATGTTGGGTGCGTATATGTTTACAATGTTTATGTCTTCTTGGTGGATTCTTCCCTTGAGTATTATGATATATCTTTTTTGATCTGTCTTTATGGCCCTTTTTTTGAAGTCTATTTTGTCTGACATGAGTATTGCAACCCCGGCTTTTTCTCTTGTCCATTTGCTTGGAAAATTTGTTTCCATCCCTTCACTTCAGTCTGTGTAGGTCTTTTGTCCTGAGGTGGGTCTCTTGTAGGCAGCATATGTGTGGGTCATGCTTTCTTATCCATTAAGCTCTTCTATATATTTTGATTGGAGCATTTAATCCATTTACGTTTAAGGTTCATTGCCATTTTTTTGTACCTGTGTTCCTCTCTCTCTCTCTCTCTCTCTCTCTCTCTCTCTCTCTCTCTCTCTCTCTCTGTTTTCCTTCCTTTCCTTAAAGCAGTCCCTTTAGCATCTCTTGCAGAGCTGGTTTGGTGGAGGTGTATTCTTTTAGACTTCTTTTGTCTGGTTAGCTCCTTATTTGGCCTTCTATCTTGATTGAGAACCTTGCTGGGTATAGTAGCCTTGGTTGCAGGCCTCTGGTTCTCATTACTTGGAATATTTCTTGCCATTCTTTTCTGGCTTGGACCATTTCCATTGAGAAGTCAGGTGCTAGTGGTATTGGGGCTCCCATGTATGTTACTTCCTGTTTCTCCCTCGCTGCCTTTAGGATTCTCTCTTTGTCTTGGTATTTTGACATCTTAATTATGATGTGTCTTTAAGTGGGCCTTTTTGGGCTCCTCTTGATTGGGACTCTGTGTGTTTTCTGGGTTTGTGTGACTTTTTCTCTCATCAGATTAGGGAAGCTTTCCATCATTACTTTTTCAAACAGGTTTTCTATCCCTTGCTCTTCTTCTTCTCCTTCTGATATCCCTATTATATGGATATTATTACCTTTCATGTTGTCCTGCATTCCCCTTAATCCCTCTTCATTCTTTCTGAGCCTCTTTTCCTTTTCTGGGTCTTCCTGGGTGTTTTTTCTACTTTGTCCTCCTATTCACTGATCCGATCCTCTGCTTCATCGATCTTGCTTTTGATTCCTTCTATTGTGTTCTTCAGTTCAGAAATTGAATTCTTTATTTTCTCTTGGCCCTTGTTGATAGTTTCTGTTTCCTTTTTCATGCTGATATAGTTTGCAGTGAGTTCATTGTAGTTTCCCTATAGTTTCTGGTAATTCTCTATGTGCTCATTGAGCTTCCTGATAATCAATGCTTTGAACTCAGTATCTGATAGCTGACTTTCCTCTGTTTCATTTATTATTCTTTGTGGGACTTCCTCCTCTCCTTTCATTTGGGGATTGTTTCTTTGTCTTCCCATTGTTTGTGAGAATCTTCTTGTTAGCTTCTGTTTCTTAAATTGATCCGTTCTGACTCCCTGTGTTTATGGTATGAACTTCTGTGGTAGAATACCTGCAAGATTCAGTGGTGTAGTCTCCTTAATTTCCTGAGCTCACTGGTCTTAGACTGTCATTTATGTTGGCTCTCTGTATGTCTTTGGGTTTTGATTATTGTTGGGTCTTTCTTTGGTGGTTCCTTCCCTCCAGCTGGTTAATTGAGAGACACTCCATCCACCATGCCTTGTATTCTGTTGTGCAGGTGTGGACAAGTTGTGTTGAAGCTGATTCTTCTGTGTGAACAAGGTTTTGAGGCTTCTCTCTCACTCTTGTTCAGTTTTTTTGTTGTGGGTAATTTCTCCACCAATTGGTTGTATTTCCAGGTTGGTCCTGGTTTGAGGTTAGTGTGGGTTCCACTCCCTCCATCACTTTCTTCCATTGTTTTCTGTTGGTGGCTCCTTTGTTGGTGGATTTCCTCTTCCAGCAAGTGTACTGGTATTCATAGCTCCTACCTTTCAAGTTCTCTGGAGTAGCAAAGTGAAATTTGTCTCACTGTCTCTGCTATTAGCTCTAGGTATTAATGTCTCCCCATCCAATCATTCAATATCCCCTATAATTTTGGCCTCCAATCTTCATATATGCTGGAATACTGTTGGCTGTTTGCTCTGTTCCTCAGAGGATTGGCTAGGTGTTTCACCAGTGGGCAGGGGGAAGTGGACTCTGCTCCCACCTATCTTGCCTCCATCTTCTATCTCCAGGAATCAGCACCAGCAGGGCCCAGTTTGATTGTGGGTAACAGCATAAGTCACTGAGTACCCTAGCTTTTTTTCCCTGCCCTATTGCTTGGAATATTTTTTTCCAAGCTTTCACTTTTAGTCTGTGTTGGTATTTTGTTCTGAGGTGGATCTCTTGTAGGTAGCATACGTGTGGGTCATGATTTCTTATTCATTCAGTTACTCTATGTCTTTTGATTGGAGAAATTAATCCATTTACATTTAAGGGTATTATTGATAGGTGCTTATTCATTGCCCTTTTATTTCCTCTGTACCTGTGTTCCTCTCTTTCTCACTCTTTTTCTTCATCTTCTTAAAGCAGTCCCTTTAGCATGTCTTACAGATCTGGTTTGGTAAGGGTGTATTCCTTGAGGTTTCTTTTGTCTGGGAAGCTCTTTATTTGGCCTTCCATTTTAATTCAGAGCCTTGCTGGATAGAGTAGTATTGGTTGCAGTCCTTTGTTTTTCACTATTTCGAATATTTCTTGCCATTCCCTTCTGGCTTGTAGTGTTTCATTGAGAGGTCATCTGTTCAAAACTTTTTAGTTTGATGTGGTCCCATTTGTTAATTTTTTTCTTTTATTTCCTTGCTTGAGGACATATATCAGAAGAACATATTGCTGTGAGAAATGTCTAAGATTTTACAAGTATCTTTTTATGGCTTCTAGTCTAATAATCAAGGTTTTAATCAATTTTGAGTTTATCCTTGTGTATGTAATGAGAAGATGGTCTAGTTTACTTTTTTTCATGTATCTGTTCAATTTTCCCCACACTATTTATTGAATAGACTATTTTCACACCATTGTATGCTTTTGCTTTCTTTGTCAAATATTAATTGACTATTAAGGCATGGGTTTACTTCCTGGCTCTCTGTTCTATTCCATTGATCTGTATGTCTGTTTTTATGCCACTACAATGCTGTTTTAATTACTATGGACTTGTAATATAGTTTGATATCAGATAGCATGATTCCTCCAACTTTGTTTTTCTCTCTCAGGATTGATGTGGCTATTTGGTGTTTTTTGTGGTTCCTTTAAAATTTTTGGAATATTTGTTCTAGTTGCCGCTGGTATTTTAATAGGAATTGCTTTGAATCTATACATTGCTTTGGGTAATATAGACATTTCGATGTCGTTAATTATTCCTATTTGTATCACAGTATATGCTTCCACTGATTTGTATATTCTTCAGTTTCTTTCTTTAGTTTCTTATAGTTTGTGAGTATAGGTCTTTTATGAGGGGGCACTCCAAAAAAACAGGAATTATCTTCTGGAGGGTGAGCCCTTTGTAGTATAGGCTTCCCCCAATAGGTGAGTGTTCTAATAACCCATCTGTATCAGTGTACCAGCTGGCATTGTTGAGAGGCTGTGTTCAGCTTCAGTGAAATTTTTTTATAGACTCTTTCAACATGTTTGCACATTTCACAACATGTGATTAATGAGTGTATCTGCCCACACTGCACTGAGTGTTCAGCAGTTTTTGACAAAAAAAAAATGTCACAACCCTCATACCCCATATTCTCTATTCACTCAAGCTTACCCAAAGTGACTTCCATTCCTGAATGAACAAAGTCCTCAAAGGGAAACATTTCACTGGTGGGGAAGAGGTGGAACAAAACATGGCAGAAGCACTAAAAGGCATCACAATTGACAAGTTCTAAAACTTTTTAGCTGTGGAAAAAATGCCTCGATAGGTGTAGTGCATCAAATGGAGAGTACATTAAAGCTGACAAATTTAAACATGTAAGAATAAATACACATTTTTAATAAATAAATTCCAGGTTTTTTGAGTCTCCCTCAAATATTAAATGGTAACTTTATTCCTAGGTAATTTATTTTATTTTATTTTTTGATGTAAATGAGTTTGTTTTCTTAGTTTCCCTTTGTGATAGTTCATTATCACTGTATAAAAATTTCAGCTGATTTCTGGATATTTATTCTGTATCTAGGTACATAGTTGAACTTTGTTATCAGTTGTAGCAGATTTTGGTGGAATCTTTAGGGCTTTCTAATATGTAGTAACATGTCATATGCAAATAATGATAGCTTTACTTCTTCCTTTCCAATTGGATACCTTTTATTTCTTCTTCTTGTCTGATCACTGTCACTAGGACTTCCAGTACAATGTTGAATAAAAGTGGTGAAAGTGGACATCACTATCTTTTTCCTAATCTTAAGAGTAATGCAGGTAGTTATTGCCCATTGAGTATGATGTTGACTGTGGGTTTGTTATATATGCCCTTTATTATGTTGAAGTATGTTCCCTCTATTTCCACTTTGCTGAGAGTTTTTATCAAAATATGGTGCTGGCTTGTATCAAATGATTTTTCTGCATCTATTGACATGATCATGTAGTTTTTATCTTTCATTTTTTTATGTGATGTATCACATTTATTAACTTGTGTATATTGTACCAGCGTTACATTACCAGAAAAAATACCACTTGATCATGAGGTATGATTTTTTAGTATTGCTGGATTTGGTTAGATAATATTTTTTTGAGGATTTTGGCATCTGTGTTCATCAGGGATATTGTTGTATAATTTATTCTCTTTGTGGTATCTTTATACGTTTTTGGAATTAGGGTAATGCTTGCCTCATAAAATGGACATGGGAGTCTTTCCTCCTCCTGAATTTTTTGGAATAATTTGAGAAGGAGAGATATTAATTCTTCTCAGAATGTTTGGTAGAATTCACCTGTGAGACCATCTGGTCCAGGCTTTTGTTTGAGGGGAGTCTTTTGATTACTGCTTCAATTTCATTAGTTTTAATTTGCCTATTCATATTTCCTATTCCTCCTAATTCAGTTTTGAAAGATTGTATGTTTCTAGAAATTTATCCATTTCATTCAGATTGTCTAACTTGTTGGTATGTAATTGTTCCTTCTTTTTTTAAAATTTTTTGTATTTCTTTGATGTCAGTTGTTAATTGTTTTCTTTCATTTGTGATTTCATTTATTTAGGTCTTCACTCTTTTTTTCTTGATGAGTCTAATTAAAGGTTTACCAATCTTTTTTATCTTTTCAAAGGACCAGCTCTTGGTTTCATTGACCTTTTGTATTGTAATTTTAGATTCTATTTCATTTATATCAGCTTTGCTCTTTATTATTTCTTTACTTCTACTCATTTTGGGCTTTGTTTATTGGTCTTTCTAGTTCTCTTAAGTGTGTAACATAAGATTATTTATTTGAGTTTTTTTTTTTTTTTTAGGTAGATTTGTAATGCTTTGATTTTCCCTCTTGGGACTTCTATTGCCATTTACTTTAGATTTTGGGTTGTTGTGTTCTCATTTTCATTTCTTTCAAGGTTTTTAAAAATTTCTTTCTTGATCTCATTGTTAACCCATTCATTATTTAGTAACATCCTATTTAGCCTCCATGTCTTTGTGTGATTTTCAGGGTTTCTTTCTTTCTTTCTTTTTTTTTTTTCCTTGTGATTGATTTATTGTTTCATAGCATTGTGGTCAGAGAAAATGCTTGATATGATTTCAATCTTCTTAAATTTATTGAGACTAGTTTTGTTTCCTAACATGTAGTCTATCCTATACAATGTTCCATGAGCACTTGAAAAGAATGTATATTCTGCTGCTTTGGGATAAAATGATCTGAAGTTATCGATTAAACCCATCTGATCCAGTTTGTGATTTAAGCCTGCTGTTTTCTTGTTGGTTTTCTGTCTGGAAGATCTATCTACTGAAGTCAATGGGGTATTAAAATTACTGACTATGCCTGTGCTTCTGCCAATTTTTCCTTTTATGTCCATCAAGATTTGTTTATGCATTTAGGTGTTCCTCCTGAGTGAATAAATGTTTACAAGGGTTATATCCTCTTGTTGTGTTGTTCCCTTTATAATTATGAAGTGTCCTTTTTTTCTCTTGTTATAGCCTTTACTTTAAAGTCAGTTTTGTCAGATATAAGTATTACTGCTCCAGCTTTTCTTTTCATTTCCACGAAATATCTTTTTCCATCCCTTTACTTTTAGTCTGTGTGTATATTTTGTTCTGAGATGGGTCTCTTGTATACATCATGCATATGGGTCTCATTTCCTTATTCATTCAGCTACTCTATGTCCTGTGATTGGAGAATTTAAGCCACTTACATTTAAAGTGATTATTGATAGGTTCATATTTGTTATCACTTTGTTCTTTCAAATATGTTTCTCTTTTCTTCTTCTTCTCCTCCCTACTCCTCCCCCTCCTCCTTCTCCTCCTCCTCCTCTGTCTTCCTAATGAAGACTCTTTTACATTTCTTACATTGCTGGTTCAGTGTTAACAAACTCCTTTAGCTTTTTCTTGTCTAGGAACCTCTTTATTTCTCCTTCAATTTTAAATGATGGCCCTGCTGCGTAAAGTAATCTTGGTTGTAGGTCCTTGCTTTTCATTATTTTGATTACTTCATGCTAATCCTTTCTTGCTTGAAATGTTTCTGTTGAAAAATCAGCTGAAAGTGTTGTGGGAGCTCTTTTTTTGATAACTAACTGTCTTTCTCTTATTGCTTTTAAGGTTCTCTCTCTGTCTTTAACCTTTGTCATTTTAACTATGATGTGTCTTGGTTTGGCCCTCTTTGGGTTCATCTTGTTTGGGACTCTCTGTGTTTCTTGGACTGTGTGTCTTTTTTCTTCACCAGGTTAGGGAAGCTTTTGGTCATTATTTCTTCAAACAGGTTCTTGATCCCTTGCTGTCTCTCTTCACTTTCTGTTACCCATATGATGTGGGTGTTGTTATAATTAATGTTGTCCCCAAAGTCCCTCAAACTGTCTCCCATTTTAAAAATTCTTTTTTCTTTTTGCTGCTTTTATTGGGTGCTTTTTCTACCCTGTCTTCCAAATCACTGATTTTATCCTCTGCTTTATCAAACCTACTTTTTATACTTTCTTGTGTATTTTTAATTTCAGATGTTGTGTTCTTCATTTCTAACTGGTTCTTTTTAATGGTTTCTATGTCCTTTATCATGTAGTTATCACTAAGTTGTTTTTTTTTTTTTTTTTTAGAATTCTTATAACCATTTTTTAAACTCTGAATCTGATAAATCAAACCTACCTTCATTTTATTTAGCTGTTTTTCTGGAGATTTTTCTTGTTCTTTTATTTAGGTCCTGTTTTTTTGTTTCCTCACTTTTGCTGCCTCTTTCTCTTTGTTTCTGTTCATTAAATAGTTCTGCTATGACTATCAGTCTTTGTGGGGTTGCCTTATGTAGTAGGTCTCCTGTGGGGTCCAGTGGGACGGTCTGTTTCATAAACTGAGCTGAGTGTTTCTGGAATCTCCCTTGTGTGAAATAGTTGGATCAACCTGGTCTAATTGAGTCTTGATTGCTATTGACCTACTTATACAGAGCATTGGCTGTTTGGCTGGCTGACTATTAGGATCAACCCTTACCACAGTGTACAAGCTGCTTTGCTGGTGCTGACCACATGATGCAGAATGTGCCTCAGCAGAGTTTGGTTCCTCCTGAGAACTCCTTTTGTATATGCTGCTTATGGAGTTTATTGGATTCTGCTCTGATGTTGTATGAAGCTGGCCACTGGATGTGTTTGTTCAGGGGTTTCTTAGGAGGGACTCTGGTACAGGTCAATGTCAGACACTGCCTGTGACTTTTTCTGAGTAACATGTTGGAGTTACAAAGTTACCCACAGTTTGTGGCTGACTTTCCTGGGCCTGGTGTGCAGTGAAATAACCAAGTTGTGCACCAAGGATGGCTTTTACCAGCACAGGGCCCTGGGCCAGGTCAACTAAAGTCCTAAGGCACCCCAAGATCTGTCTTCCCTGCCTCTGCCTGCCAGTTGCTTATGCAAAGTACCTCTGGCAATACTGGAATTGCATGAGGTAGGTTCACAGTAAGCCACCAGATAAGGGTGAGTGGTGTTCACCAGTCTGATGCAGGTTCAAGCTTCATGACAGTGCTGAGTTTTAGGCCACTCAACAATTGTCTCAGTGTATCCCAAGTCTATTTGCCACCTGCTGGGTGTTCACATGCCTTTGTGGTGGGCTAAGGTTTCATGTAGTTATCACGTGGAAGCCAGCAGAGTTTATGAGACCCAAGCTGACCAAGATTTGGCTGTGTGAAGGGAGGGCTCTGCATGGGTAAGACAAGTGAGGGTAAAATGACCCCCATCCTCAAGCCATACAACACAGTCTTTCTCAGATTCTGCCATGAGCCCATTCTCAGCCAGGTGAGGCTGCTGATAGTCAGGAGGGTAGAGTTAGGTAATCTGTGAGGGGGATGTACAAGTCAGGGTTTGGAGAAGGTGGGAGGATTTGTCCCCATCCCAGATCCACACAATTCAATCTGTCCCAGATTCTACCCAAACATTGGCAAGATGGAGCTACCAGGAGTTGGGAGCATGGGGTGTGCTAGGAGCCCGGAGAGTGGTGCTAGAAGATCTTCCAAGGGGGAGAAGCACCACTCAGGTTCATGGGAAAGTGGCCAGAATGGTCCTCACCCCAAAGTTACACATCTCAGTTGGTGATGCCTCCTGAGTCTCCCAGGTCACTACATGCTGGCCCAAGCAGCTGACTACTCAGCATGGTGCAAGCTTTGCAGGATGGGATGAAAGGGAGTCCAGAGGGTGGAGCTATTGCTTTCCCCCAGTTTGATGCTGCTCCATCCAAGAAAGATAACATCTATGGTGCTGACATTGACTCAGCACAGTGATCCTGGCGGCTGTCCCTTCAACTGCCTCCTTAGGGCCACAAGTCCCAGACTCTCTTCACTGACTCTAGTCCACTCTACCCTCCCTTTTGCAGGAGCCCAGGGTGAGTAGTTGACAACGAGATATTGTACACTGGTACTTTAAGAGGGCACCTGTTTCTCTAGTAGATTCCTGTCTTTCCCCGAGACAGAGACCCCACTAATTTTCATAGCCAGATGATATGTGATCACTCTGATGCATTGGGCTGGGGAGCCTGGCTTGATACCTCACTCTCCTAAGGGGGAACTTTGCAACTGAGATACCCCTCTGAAACCTCACTTGCCACCCCATTCATGTGTCCACCCTTCCTACCAATCTTCATGTTGCTTCTTCTATTGTTTCAGTATTTGGATAAAGCTCCAAAACTTCAGTGTGTTGATAAAGAAGAGGATAATCCAGTTAGTAAATGCAAAAGCAAAGCAAAACCAAACAAAACAAATGAACTGAAACAAAACAATGGGATACTAGACATCCTGTTTTGTTTTGTTTTCATATAGCTGACTTTTGAATGAATAGATATCACAAAGCCCAACTCCACAGTCGAGTGAATGTGAAACAAACCTTTGGGGCTGTTGGAGTTCTTGCCATTTTCTCCACTGAGTCTGTCAAGATTTTAAAGGTCTCCCTAGATTATCTCCATGCTACACACACATACACACTCTATTATACACTGCCAAGGTACTTTAACATCATAATTAGGTAACCTAAGAGTTAGAAATTAACTTAGCAGTCATCTAGACAAAGATTACATTGCCACTTCATGGCCATCCCCTGGGCTCCCCTTTTTCTCAGACCATCCCCTGTCAGGTGATGATTCATTCACTGCTTGTATCTTCTGCCACATTGTTTTGGTCTTGCTTAAACTAGACATGTTCTCTGGCCTACATAAAATTTCATTAATCAAAAAACAGATCTGCTCCTACTCTAAAATCGCTTCTATTCATAGTTTTCTTTATTTCAGTCAATGGCATTTACATCTTTCTCATTCTTTACATCAAAATGTTGGTGTTACCCTCAACTCCATTCCTTCTCTCAAATTTCAATTCAATCTGTCAATAAAGATGTTTTATTCTAACTTCAGAATATGTTGACTCCAACCACTTCTCACTTCTCCTGATGCTACCTTGGATGAAGCCATTATTTCCTCTGAGGTAATTTATTGCAGACACCTTAGGTGAGTCTCCTGCTTTCATCTTTGCTCTCTGCAGTCTCTTCTCCACACAGGAAGAAGAAAACCATAAAATGAAAAGTTACTCAGATCTTGCCACTGGTTGGTCTAAAACCCTCATTGGTTTCATATCTCTATCAGGGTAATAGTTAAAGTCCTCACAATGGCTCTACACAATGTGTTTTCCCCCTTCCCCCTGATATCTCTATAGCTTCTTCTGCCATCCTCTTCTTTGCTCATGCTTCTACATACATCCACACTGGCCTCCATGCTTTCCTTTCAAAGAAAGACACACTTCTATGTGCACTGGCTCTTGCTCTACCTGGGATATTCTTCCTCATATTTCTACATGGTCCACATCCTTGCTCCTCCCAGTCTTTGCTCAAATATATCATATCCTCTGTGAGGATTCACCTGACCATTTATTTATGCTAATTTTATCTCCCTCCCAGCACTCAAATCTTCCTTACTCTTCTATGCTTTTTGAATAGCATTTGTTGCCCTTTATTGCATCATATCATTTACTTCTTTATTAAGTTTATTATTTTTTCTCCCAAGTAAAATGTAAGTTCCACAAGGCAGATATTTTCATCAGTTTTGGTTTCTAATGTATAACAGGGCACAAAGAAGGTTTTTAATAAATATTGTTGACTGAATGAATAAATAAAATAAAAATTTAGGACCCCATGGGATACAGACCATTCTCTCCACACAGCCTTCAGACCGCTGTTGAAAATGATTTTTTTTCTTAGCTTTAGTAGCCCTGGCCTCCTGAATTGGCATAGCTCTATTGTCCATGGGAGTTGGCCTGAAGCCCATAGCCCATGGCCAAACCTTCTGACAATAACCTGAGAAGGCAGAAACTTTTATTATATTCTAATTCATCAAGTGAGAAAATAGAAGCTCAGAGAGGTTAAGTGATTTGTCCAATGTCACATTGTTATTAAATGAAAAGGCTAGGACTTAGATCCAGGCAGTCTGAATCTATAGCTTATGCTCGTAAGCATTGTCCTGTACTCTTATTTATGTCTCTTCTTTCTAGAGAAAGGTACACAATTATCTTGGGATGTCACTCTTAAGGAAAATGAACAATATTCTCAGACATGGAAGGCAATTTCCTGAATCTTTTGTAAGGCATGAGAAGTTAATTACTTTTTTGGTAGCCTGATTCATTAATGAAAAGCTAAAATTATTAGACTACCCCCTGATACTTAGCAGAATGGTGAGGAATTTAGGGCTAGGGAAGAACATCTGGATTGTTTTTCATTCTGTGGCAGGTTACAGGGCAAGATGTTGTGTTTTCCGTAGAAGAGCCAGTCAGATGTAAAGACAGTATGTTTTTCCTGGGTCATCACTTTTTCAATCTAATTGATTGTCAAAGGAAGTGGTGCTGCTTTGGGCTAGGGCAGGATTATTAGTGGTGGAACTCTTATTTTTATTTAAACAGGCCAGTGTCACAATAGTCATTCTGCCAACACAGAGTGAGTTTATTGTCAACAATCCCTCCTACCCCTAGACCTCTTTTCCACGTGCCACAGAGAAGTCACAGTTCCTGAGTCTCTATTTTCACAGCTGGCTATTTTTACCTAAGTGTGGACTGTGAATTTGTCCCTGTTACTTTCTGTGTTGTTGTATTTCAACCTTCATTTCATCTTATTGGAAACTTTCAAAATTCCAATTATCTCATTAAATATATTAATTAGATTTCCCAGCTTAATGTTTTTGAGTGAATAAAAAAATCTATACATGCTTTTTTTTTTTTGCAGTTTTATAACTTTGTTTGGCAATCAGCAGCTAGTTTTCATACATATTAACTATTTGTAGATTTTTGAAAGTGGTAACAGACACGTAGGTAACAAATGTGTAGAGTTCATTTGGTGTAACTTCATTCATTTCATTACTTTTTCTGGACAACACCTGGATAAGGTATGGTACATCTCTTATTCCTTTGGCTCAGACAACTTTGTAGAGCCTGCTGTCAATGCGCACATCTGCAGTTCCCAGATCCTTCATGGAAAATTTTTGTATCTCTTTGAGTGCCTGAAGGGCAAGCTTCTTGAAACACATTCCATATATGGGCTTGTGAATGTTGATGGTGTGTTCTCTGGTCACTACTTCATTGATGGCAGAACAGTCCTTGTTCTTGTCACCCTTCTTGTAGGAGCCATTCTGCTGGGCTGAAATTGGAAAGGAAGATATAGATCAGATATTTAAAATAATAATTCTTAAATATTCTAGGAATAGTGGTCGCATGCCAAAATTTTATCAGTTGTGAATTTAAGAAAGTTATTAAGCTTATTACATATGTGACCTAAGAGATAGAAATTCTGAGAAATATATTATTTGAAAAGATAGATAACCTCTGATAGTTTATTGTAAAGTAGTATAGTACAATTTAAATATAAAGACAGCCTATATTTGTAGGCTATATCATATATATTTATGGCTTATATTTTATAGACATATAAATAAATATAATTTAAAATGTTCTGGTAGCCACATTTAAAATATTTTTGTAGGAAAATATTTTTATTTTTTTACTCATTTATTTACTTTTTTAAAATTTTATTGTTGTTCAGTTACAGTTGTCTCCATTTTCCTCTGTTGTTCTCCCCTGCCCTGCCCATCCCCCTCTCCCACCCCTAGTTGGAGGATTATTCAATCCTCCCCTAGTTGTCCTGGCCCATTGGTCCTTTACATACACATTCCTTGACCTGAACCCTTCCCCTACTTTCCTCTGTTATCCCCTCCTACTTCCTCACTGGTCACTGTCAGTTTGTTCTTTATTTCCAAGTCTCTGGTGCTATTTTGCTTGCTCATTTATTTTGTTGATTAAGTTCCACTTATAGGTGAGATCATATTGTATTTGTCTTTCATCTCCTGGCTTATTTCACTTAGCATAACACTCTCTAGCTGAATCAATGCTATTGGGAAATGTAGAAGTTCCTTCTTTTTTTTGGCTGTGTAGTATTCCATTATGTAAATGGACCACAGTTTTTTGACATACTCATTTATGGATGGGCATTTAGGCTGTTTCTAGCACTTGGCTGTTGTAAAGTGTGCTGCTATGAACATTGGGGTACATAGGTTCTTTTGAATTGGTATTTCAGTATTCTTAGGGTATAATTCCAGCAGTGGAATTACCAGATCAAAAGGCAGTTGCATTTTCAGTTTTTTGAGGAAATTCCATACCATTTTCCACAAAGGCTGCCCTAGTCTGCATTCCAACCAATAGTGTACTAGGGTTCCCTTTTCTCCACGTCCCCATCAGCACTTGTTGTTTGTTGATTTGTTTATGATGGCCATTCTGACTGGTGTGAAGTGTGGTATCTCATTGTGGTTTTAATTTACATCTCTCTAATAACTGCATCATTTCATATGTCTCTGGGACCTCTGTATGTTCTCCTTGGAGAAGTGTCTGTTCATGTCCTTTGCCTATTTTATTTTTTAGAATGGAAAGTATTTTTCTTTTGTTCTGGGGGTGATTAATAAAAATGCATTTGTATAATTTACATAGGAATTAAATACCTACAAAATTCTAAAATGACAGGTTTTGAAGCTTAGAAAATTTGTTTAACTTGAACACTTAAGTATTGCTAATTGGCCTCACTTGATAGATTCCCATTAGACATGCACCATAAAAGTGTAAATGAGAGAAGCAGAGTATCTTTATTTAAGTGCTGAATTCTAAACAGCCAGTCAGTCATGTTCAAAATTGGCTGTACCATTAATTTGCAAATGTAGGATCCCCTTAATGTGCCAGGACTCCAGTCCCTGGGGCTGCAGTGGAGTTTCTCAAATACATTTTGAAAGTGGAACAAAACCAAACATTTGGCAACCAGTAGCTGTGTTTCAGTCTTCACGTGTCAGTGGCTAGCAGTGGCTTCTCTGTGCTCCAACTAGAGATCTCTGGTCCAAGCTGAGTTTTCCTGACAACCAGGGACTGCTGACTCCTTTGCCTATTTTTTTTAATTGTTGTTCAAGTACAGTTTTTTGCCTTTTCCCCCCATTCCTTCCCACCATGCCAGCACTCCTGTCCCCTCCCCCATTTCCACCCCCCCCCATTATTATTGTCCATATGTCCTTTATAATTGTTCCTGTAAACTTTTCACCCTTTTCCCCCATCATCCCATCCCCTCTCCCCTCTGGTCACTATCAGCCCGTTCTCAATTTCAATGTCTTTGGCTATACTTTGCTTGCTTGTTCATTTTGTTGATTAGGTTTCTGTTAATGATGAGATCATATGGTATTTGTCTTTCACTGCCTGGCTTCTTTTCACTTAGCATAATGCTCTCCAATTCCATCCATGCTGTTGCAAAGGGTAGGAGCTCCTTCTTTCTTTCTGCTGTGTAGAATTCCATTGTGTAAATGTACCATAGTTTTTTGATCCATTCATATACTGGTAGGCACGTGTGTTGCTTCTAGCACTTGGATGTTGTAAATTGTGCTGCTATGAACATTGGGGTGCATAAGTTCTTTTGGATTGGTGTTTCAGGGTTCTTAGTATATAATCCTAGCACTGGAATTGCTGAGTCAAAAGACAGTTCCATTTTTAGTTTTCTGAGGAAATTCCATACTGTTTTCCACAGTGGTTTCACCAGTATGCAATCCCACTAACAGTGCACTAGGGTTCCCTTTTCCCCACAACCTCTCCAACACTTATTTGTTGCTTTGTTTATGATGGTCATTCTTAATGGTGTGAAGTAATATCTCATTGTGGTTTTAATTTGCATGTTTCTGATGGCTAGTGATACTGAGCATCTTTTCGTGTGTCTCTGGACCCTGTGTTTGTCCTCCTTGGAGAAATGTCTGTTGAATTCCTTTGCCCACTTTTTAATTGGGCTGCTTGTCTCAGAATGGAGTCGTGCTCTTTATATACTTTGAAGATCAAACCCTTGTCTGAGTTATCATTGGCAAATATGTTTTTCCATAAAGTTTGTTCTCTTTTCATTTTAATGCTGTTTTCTTTAGCCTTGCAGAAGCTTTTTATTTTGATGAGCTCCCATTTGTTTATTCTTTCCTTTATGCCCTTGCTCTAGGGGAAATATCAGTGAAAATATTGCTGCATGGAATATCTGAGATTTTCCTGCCTGTGTTTTCCTCTAGGACTTTAATGGTGTCACGACTGATATTTAAATCTTTTAACCACCTTGAATTTATTTTTGTATATGGTGTAAGTTGGTGGTTGAGTTTCATTTTTTTGCATGTAGCTGTCCAGATCTTCCAACACCATTTGTTGAAGAGGCTACTTTTCCTCCATTTTATGCTGCTGTTCCCTTTGTCAAAAATTAATTGGCCATAGAGATTTGGGTTTATTTCTGGGCTCTCTATTCTCTTCCATTGGTCCACGTGTCTGTTTTTATGCCAGTACCAGGCTGTTTTGATTACAGTGGCCTTGTAATACATTTTTATATCAGGTATTGTGATCCCTCCTACTTTTCTCTTCTTTCTCAAAATTGGTACCACTATTTGGAGTCATGTATGGTTCCATATAAATTTTTGAAATGCTTGTTCTATATCTGTGAAATATGCCATTAGTACTTTAATAGGGATTGCACTGAATCTACAAATCACTTTGGGTAGTATGGCCCTATGATGATGTTAATTCTTCCAATCCATGAGCATGGTACATGTTTCCATTTGTTTGTGTCTTCCATGATTTCTTTCTTCAGTGTTGTATAGTTTTCTGAGTACAGGTCTTTTACCTCCTTGGTTAGGTTTATTCCTAGGTACTTTATTTTTCTTGTTGCTATATTAAATGGAATTATTTTCCTGATTTCTGCTTCTGATGTTTCATTGTTGGTGTACAAAAATGCCTTTGATTTCTGGATATTGACTTTGTATCCCACTGTTTTGCCAAATTAATTTATTAGGTCAAGCAGTTTTTTTGTGGAGTCTATAGGATTTTCTATGTACACTATCATGTCATCTGTAAACTTGACTGTTTTTTTTCCCCTCTTTTCCAATTTGGATGCCTTTTATTTCTTTCTCTTCTCTGATTGCTGTGGCTAGAACTGCCAATATTATGTTGTATAGAAGTGGTGAAAGTGGATACCCTTGTCTTCTTCCTAATCTTAGGGGAAAAGCTTTCAGTTTTTGCCTGTTGACTATGATATTAGCTGTAGGTTTCTTGTATATGGCCTTTATTATGTTGAGGTATGCTCCCCTTATTCCCAATTTGCTGAGTGCTTTTTATCATAAATGGAAGCTGTAATTTATCAAATGTTTTTTAGCATCTGTTGAGATGATCATGTGTTTTTGTCTTTCTTTTGTTTATGTGATGTATTATGTTTATTAATTTATAAATATTGTACTATCCTTGCATCCCTGGAATGAATCCCACTTGATGATGGTGTATGATCTTAAAAAAGGTTTTTTGAAGATAAAATTAATTTTAATAATCTGAATTCAACACATCCAATACATTATTTTGTTTACTGTGGCTGCTGTACCAAGTTACCATAGACTTTACAATAGCAGTTTATTCTCTCACAGTTTTGTAGAGCAAAAGTTCAAAGTCAAGATGTAGACAGAGTCCCACTCCCTCTGGAGGCTCTAGGCAGAATCTCTTCTGTTTCTCTTCCTGTTTCTCATGGCTGTTGATATTTCTTGACTGCAGCCACATCTTTCAATCTTTGCTTTGCTTCCATTGTCACATTGTCCCCTCCTCTTATATTTATCAAATCTCTATTGGTCTGAGTCTTTTTAAACAAATATTAATTATAATAGTATATAATATTATTTTAGTTTCAGGTGTATAATACGGCGATTCAACATTTGCATAGGTTACAATGTGATCACGACACTAATTCTAATAATCATCTGTCACTGCACAAATTTATCCACCACGCCCCCACATCATTCCCTCCATTCCGGCAATGCTCTGTTTGATCTCTGTCTCCATGAGTCTGTTTTTGTTTTGTTTGCTTCTCTGTTTTGTTCTTTAAATTCCACATATATGTGAAATGATATGGTATTTGTCTTTCTGTGTCAGACTTATTTCCCTCAGTACAATATCCTCTAGGCCACATCAATGTTGCTGCAAATGGCAAGATTTCATTTTTTTTTTATTGCGGTGTAATGCCCATTGATGCATCTACTACATATTCTCTATCTATTCATCACTTTAAGGGATACTCATCATTGGAATTGAGTCATGGATAATTGAGGATAAGTGATTCCTCTTAAGATCCTTAATCACATTTATTTTACCGTGTAAGATGGTATATATTCACTCATTTACCACAGAAAGTAATTTTCATAGATTCTGGGGATTAGGATATAGACATATCTTTTTGGGGATCACCATTCATCCCACTACAATGATCATGCTCATGTGTAATTGATATAAAGAATTGCTATGAGATACTTTGCATTATTTTTTTCTGTACTAAGTCTTTGAAATCTGATGTGCATTTAACTACATCTCATCTCAATTCAGAACAGTAAATTTTCATTAGAAATACTTGGTCTGTATTTAGATTTTTATAAAATTTAAAGTTAAAAAATCAACTCACATATTCAGGTACCAAATATATTTAAATTTTTCTAGTGAGAAATCAAATATTATTTTTTTATTTTATTTCATTATTTTCCCCTTCACATTAAAATTTTTTTTAGTTTTTATTTATTTATTTATTTTATTGTTGTTCACTCACAATTGTCTCCATTTCCCCCACACCACTCCCCCCAACCCCAGCCATCCTCACCTCCCACCCTTGATCCTACTGCACTTTGGCTTTGTCCATGTGTCCTTTATACATTTTCCTTGACAACCTTACATTTTATTTTTATTGTTTTTGCTATTACAGTTCTTCCTTCTTTTTCTCCCTTTCCCCACCTCCACCCAGCCCTACCCTGTCCCCTCCCCTTATTGTTTTTGTGTCCATGGGTTATGCATAAATGTTATTTGGATCCCTTTACCATCTTTCATCCCATCCCCTGCCTCTTTTCCAGCAGCTATCAGTCTGTTTTATGTATTTAAGCTTACATTACTCTTTTGTTCATTAGTTCATTATACTCATTAGATTCCACATACAAGTGAGATCATGTGGTATTTTCTTTCACTGACTGGCTCGACTCATTTAGCATAATGTTCTCCAGGTCCATCCATGCTGTTGCAAAATGCAAGAGTTTCTTCTTTTTACCACTGAATAATATTCCATTGTGTAAATGTACCATAACTTTTTTATTCACTCATCTACTGATGGGCATTTGGGCTGTTTCCAAATCTTGGCTATTGTAAATAGTGTTGCTATAAACATAGGGGTGCATATATATTTTTTGCATTGGTGTTTTGGAATCCTTGAAGTATATTCCCAGAAGTGGAATCGCTGGGTCAAAGGGGAGTTTCATTTTTAATCTATTAGGGATACTCCATATTGTTTTCCATAGTGGTTGCCCAAGACTACATAACCACCACCAGTGCACTAAGGTTCCCTTTTCTCCACATCCTCACCAAAAATTGTTGCTTGTTGATTTATTGATGGTAGCTATTCTGACAGGTATAAGGTGATATCTATTGGAGTTTTAATTTGCATTTCCCTGCTGATTAGTGATGTTGAGCATATTTTCATATGTGTATGAGCCCTCTGTATGTCTTCTTTGGAGAGGTGTCTATTCAGGTCTTTTGCCCATTGCTTAATTGGGTTGTTTGCCTTCCTCGAACTGAGTTGTATTAGTTCTTTGTTTATTTTAGAGATTAAACCCTTGTCCAATATATCACTGACAAAAATGTTTTCCTATACATTGGGTTCCCTATTCATCTTGCTGATGGTTTCTTTAGCTGTATAGAAGCTTTTAAAGTTGTTTTAGTCCCATTTGTTATTTACTGCTTTGTTTCTAGTGTCTTACAAGATAATATCAGCAAAAATATTTTTATGTTGAATATCTGACATTTTACTCCTTGTGTTTTCTCCTAGAATGTTTATGGTTTAGTGAAATATATTTAAGCCTTTTATCCATTCTGAGTTTATTTTGTGTATGGTGTAAGTTGGTGGTCTAGTTTCATTTTTTTGTAGGTATCAGTCCAGTTTTCACGACACCATTTTTTGAAGAGACTGTTGAAATATTAGTTTTAAAATTTTAAATTTATTTCCTTCCCCTTGCTAGCAACATTTTAGTACTTACTAGCTATATGTGGTTACTGGTTACTGTATTATATGATGCAGTGCTAGAGCTTACTTTAATTATTAAGTATTAATTAGAATACACAAGAGCATGTGAACTCATATAATGCTGACAAAGGTTTAAGTAGCATTAGGTTTTGTCATTTATGATTATTTTTGAGTACCTATAGTGTGTCAGGACCTGGTTCTCACATTGGTTTTCTTATTTTTCTTATGCTCCAGTTATCAAAAGTTAGTATGGGATGATAGAAAAAGAAACCAATGGTAAACTGCATCTGACAATGTTTGCCAATTAGCTAATTTAGTCTAAAGAGATTCTGTGCTTAGAACTTCATTGGGACTTTGTTTTAATTTTTTCATCAAGCATGATATGAATGCTCATCTAAGTTCCTCTAATTAATTTCTTTTCAGGAAGTTAAGTTGATGTTTTATAAGATGAAGAAATAAGAGATTATACTTAAAATGTCAAGAAGTTAAATATAACTGGAAATAAAATGAATAGCATTATTTTTTTATGAATAGCATTATTAATAATGGTAAACAGTAATGTCACATTAGTAAAACAAGTTATAAAGATAAAATAAATTTATGATTTTTTTCTTTGATCAGCACAAAACTTAATGGTGTTTAGGTCATCTATCTATTATACAGTGCATTTTGCCTGACAGGTTTCCCAGATAAGATGCTGATTGTTTGCCCCTAACAGTAATCCTAGGCTGAATTGTACCCTTCACAGGAAGAGAAAGGATATCCCTTTCTTGGTGGTTTTAAAAACACCACAAACCAACTCATATATTGCTTTATGAGAGCTTAGATTCAATACCAGAAATTGCACCAACAAAAAATATTGTGGCTTTTGAGATGGTCAGGCTAGAAAAACATGTTTTTTCTATTTGGTTGACATGTATCCATTTCAAACTTTAGAGTTGTTTCTATCTCAACTCAGAAGTCCCTATCCAGAATCAATTCCAGATACTAGGGAAAAATGTTTTTTAAGAGTAGGAATTTGCAGGTCTCAGTTGGGAATATTTTATTACAATCACTATTGACAAAGGATAAATATTCCTTATGTATTGGGGACTGGAATTATCTATATTGAGAGACGAATGTTGAAGTAATTTTATTTTGGCATGTCTGGTGACCAAGCTGATGTCTTACTGGGTTTCTGATGTATTCCTCCAACATTTATATGGTGCTGTGATAACCCTGTTAGGTGCTGTGAAAGAATAGAAGTAGACTTTATCACCAAAGCATTGTGATGTAGTGAGCAGTGTGTAAAGAATTAACAATAATACAAGACAAGGACAAGTAAGTGCTGAATGGAGGTGTGAGGAAGAGGAAAGAACAATGATTCTAACTGAACACTGGGGAGACTTCATTCATAGAGTAGATGGCAGAGGAGTGGGCCTTGATGAAAGATGAGAATAATTATCCCCATTTGAAGGGCTTGTAATAAATCCCAAAGCCTAGCATAGGGTGGCCAGTAATTTTAAAAAGGTGTTGAATAAATAAAATTAGCAATTTTAAAGTTTTATTTAAAAGAATATTTCAGCTTCATTGTATAAATATCAATACAAATAATGCAGAGCTATACTTTTTTTTTGGTCAGAGGGTAAGTTTCAATGAATGTATCTTCTATTACATTTCCTGTAGCCTCTATTTTCAATTTTAATCCAAATACAGCTTGAGTGCTATCCCATTGTGATAAACCAAGCCATTATTGAGGAGACATAGTTTTCATACTTAATCTCTAAATTATGCCTATTTGAATCTTCTTATAGATTCTTCCTTCTCTAAGCTCAAGGGTTTATTTACTTATTTATTATTAGACACACTGAAAATCGAGTCTTGCTATTTTTCTTTTATTTGATATTTCTTTGTGTTTTTCATCTTAAGGCTCATACAGGTGCCATCATATCTTTTCAGACTGTTTTTGGATTTGGTCAGGCTCATTTACAGAAAAAAACAAGAGTTTAAGTGGTCTGTATCTGAGGCTCATTAGTTGAAACTCTCAAAAGACGTTTGCGTATGTACAGTGCTCTAGAATGTAGACAGATCTTCTCTATAGATGGGCAAGTGTAGTAAAACACAGAGGAAATATGTAAGACACACTACAATTATGAAATTATGGCCTATTAGTTTTTATCTCATTCCTCATCTCCTCCCTCCATTGTCCTTCACCCAGTGTAAATTGTGGACATCTAGCTCCATCCAGAAGCCCATTTCATCCCACTAACACATCCAAAAGAAACATAAATCAAGGTAGAAGTTTTAGAAGGAAATATAGGCCTTTGCTGACTGCCTCGTAGAGGAGATACAAAAGTAATTACACCTTGTAACATAGAATGAGACTGCTCAAATCCTCCTTTTCACACAAATCCTCCTTGCAGCTGCCTGTGTCCTTGTCCATGTTTTTACAAACCCTAAAGCCACACCAGCCAGGGAAGCAGTTTTTTTTTTAAATGGTTTTTCAATTACAGTTGTCCCCATTTCCTCCCCATTACTCTCCCCTGCCCTACCCAGCCCCACCTCCCACATTCAATCTTCCCCTCCATTGTCTTTGTCCATGGGTCCTTTATACATGTTCCTTGACATATTAAACATATACTTTCTATATGACCCAGCAACCCTACTTCTAGGTATTTACTCAAAAGCAATGGAACTTATATTCACACAAAAATGATATGTGATTATTTATTGAAGTTCTTTCCACCATCGCTGACTAGGGAAAATACTTCAAATGTCCTTTAATGGGTAAGAATATGTAAACAAACTTGTGGTACATCTACACAATGGAGGAACAATAAAATGAAACAATCAACTGAAATGTGCAACAATGTAACTAAGTCTCAACTACATTAGGCTAAGTGAAAGATGCCAGACACAAAAGGTGACATCCTATATGATTCCATTTATAGGACATCCTGGAAAAGTCAAAATTACAGGGACAGAAATCATATTAATCATGTTCGGGGTTAGGTTGGGAGTAGGGGTTGATTACAAAGGGGCAGTATGAGGAAATTTGGGTGAGGAGTTGATGAAAATGCTCTATATTGTGGTAATGGTATTGATATATGACTATATGAATTTATTGAAGCTTATGGAAGAGTTCATAAAAATAATGAATTTTATAGTAAGAAATTTGAAAATGGTGAATAGAATATGAACAAAAAAGATGCCCTGGCATCATCTATAAGTGATTATATGTCTAAAGCCATGAATCCTGTCACCTATCTTTATTTTGATGTTCTACATTTCGAGTTGGGTAAAACTATGAGTCTATCAATTCCTGGGTGTGCCACTATTTGTATGTAGGTGACCTTCACATAAGAAAGGTCTTGTAAATCCCTGTGAGGCCAAACTAGTTGCATAAGAATTGGTGAAGGCAAACCCCTTATATATTTTTTCCTCTTGCTCATCTACCTGCTCTGTTACCAAATTTCAGTCCTTTTCTCCCTAGCAAACATTAGAGCATGAAGTTTACTTTATGGATTCCCCAAAAGATTTTGATTTCTACAGCAATCCCTCTCATTTTTTGCTACTATGTTTCTCAGAATTCCAAAAATAAAATTATTGATTTAAATAAAAAGAATCTAGTCTATGGTAAATTTGATATCCAAAGGATTTTTAATATTTTCCTTTCACATTGGAATTCTTTTTTAATTCCATTTTTTACAGCCATTCATTTATTGAACACTTATCAAGCACCCCTAAGTGCCCCATCCTGGAACAGGACCTTATACAGGAGAACTCAATCCTGCCCTCTAAAGTCCACAGTCAGGTGGGGGCAGGCAGACAAGCAATGGTCATTGCAACATAACTGCAACAAGTGCACAGAACTGTGAGGAGGCAGTGATTCATATTTTTTTTTCCCTGGAAGAGATCAGGGTAGAATTAACAGAAATGATGGCAACTGCACCAAGTCTTAAAGGCTAAGCACATTCTTTTCCAGGCAATGAAAGGTGGGAGAGGGGCACTCCAACGAAGATAAGAACAAGCAGAGAAGCATGGAGGCATGGGCTAGCACTGTGTACTTGGGAAAACACAGGCTATGTTTGCTAGAAAGGAACTGCGACTGGAGATGGCACAAAGGAGGGAAGGTCCGGATCTGCAGGGTTGTGTACATCATGCTGAGGAGTTTGTGCTTTTATCTTGGAAATTGTGATGAGTAACCACCAGCCACAGGTCCCATACAACTCTACCTCGGCACACAGTCTAGTTTCATGTTGGATAGAAAGCTATTCTCTTGTGGCTACTTTTGAAAAATGTCTGAGTATTGACTTTTATGTGTAAACTGCACCTTCAATCTTTTCCAGTGACATTATTCTATTTATTAACCTAGGGGATTCATTTTTGGAAGAATATACAGTGCATGCATGGGATTCAGTAAAATTATTTTCAGTTTCAGTGGAAAAAAATCAGTCGTTACATATTTTAATCTTTCCTGTGGTAGGTGGAAGGTGTCCGTTTAAATGGTTTTAGGCTAGGAAGAGACACAGTGAGAATTACATTTTAGGAAGATGACTCCAGAGGCAATATAGAGAGGGAAGAGCTCTAGCAAGATATATTTTATTGCTCTGGAGGCTCAATTTAAGCAAATCCTATTAAGCACCTGGTGGGCAGACAGGACAACAGAGGAAGAAAACATTTGCACTGTATTTAATTCTATGCAATCCTAAAAAAATTGTGCGGTCTCTCTCTCCCTTGTCTCTGTGATAGAGAAATAAGGAAAAGAAAGACAAAAGAACCACAAAGAACTTTCCGTATAAATGCATAAAAGCCTGAGGTCATTTGAATTATACTATACATGATTCTCAACTGATTGTACCATTAACAGACACAGAAGAAGCATTAGGATATTCCAGAGCAGTGCTGAACTTTGTCTACACTATATTTAGCTTATTGTATTCTTGTTTTGTCTTGTAGAATACTTTACCATATTTTATCATAGTTTTAAAGACTGTCAGAGTCACATTTAAGAACAATAGATCACTGAGTCTATACAATTTTCCTTAGAATTTTTTTTAATGTATCACTTTGGGAAGGTAATGGGAAAGAAAGAATTTAGGAAATTGAGGGAAATAATTAGAAGCTTTTGAAAATTAAGGTTTTGTGTCATGGGAATCTTTGGTGAATGTTGTTGGAAAAGTGTAATTTCAGTATAACCACTGTAGAGTTCTCTACTGAGGTCAGTGTAATAATTTACTAAATGCTTTTCTTAATCAGTCTTGTTTCCTTGACTGTAATGTCTATACAATGAGAAGCCATGTGGCAGTGATTTCCACACGCGTGCAAACACGCAGTCCTGAGAATTTACACGTTTTGAGCACAGCTCCGTGTGATTCCTGTGTGAGCAAGTGTGGATCATGTCTGTGGGATGGGAATTCTCTAATAGGAATTTGGCAAAGGTATATCTTAAAAAATTCTGGCTTGCTGTGCCCTGCATATTTAACCTGGTCGTGTCTGCCACCGGATCTGAATCAACATCCCAATGCCTTGCTATGAGTAATCCTACCTGTTCTGCTTAATCCCATGAATAATCAATCCAATGTAAATGTGCCTTAATGCCTCTAATAAAACCCCCGGCTAAGCAACCCACGAAGTCTTTCTCCCCAAGATGGGGGATGGTGGAGGAGACCCGTGGCCGCCGGATTCCTTCCCCCCGCATGTCTCAGTGTGAGATTTATACACGCATTTGGTTACGGTCACCCACGGGTTTCGGCTGGGACGAGATCCCCACAGCAAAGCCACATCTCTTTCTGCTTATAACCAAATCAAAAGTACATGACATAGAGCATGGACTTCAGCAGAAACTTAGTAAGTGTCAACTGTGTGAGTGAATGTTGCCTGGGCGGTCACATTATCTATCTAACATCCAAGTGGTTCAAAACAGTGCTGAAATTGGGAGAGGATAAGCTAAAATCTGATGTGGGGTAAGATGGTGATTGGTCAAATCTTTTCAGCTACAAGTAGTTCAGTGTAGAGTCCATCTTTTTCAAAAAAGTTATAATCTGAATATAGCCAGAGAGAAGCCTTATAAGTTTAGACAGACAGAAGAATCAGTTTCAGCACAACCTGTCTGGTAAGGAGTGCCATAGAGACTCCAGAGAGCTGGCTGAGTGCCCATAGGCAACAGTGCCAGAGGGATAATTAAGCAGCTGGTTGGATCCCTCTAAGAAGAATGGGACTAAACCCTAAGCTAGGATTCCCAGACTAGAGCACCAGAGCCTAAAATGTACACAGATAACAACCAGCAGTGAAAAGTGGCAGGACTACAGAGACAGATGGTTGGAGATGCAAGAGTCGTTTAAAGGGCCAACACACAAATTTTCATTTGCAGCCACTTACCCTGGGCTCTGGCAAAGGCAAGGATAGAGTGGGCTGGTGACACCTGAGGAGAGACTAAGGACTAAAGCTTGGGGGAGAGAACTGAGAGAGTAGATACTGGGATCCTGGAGCTGAGTTGTCCCAGAGGGCAGCAGCCATCATGCTCAAGCAGACCACTCCCCTCCTAGCTGCAGTAGCCTGAGGAGAAACAATACCCCTGACCCCAGAGGAATATCTGTCCTGGCCCTGTGGTTCTTAAACCTGACTTCTGAGTGCACAGTGACCAGATTAACACAAAGAAGACAGACAGGGGAAGTAGATCACTGGAAATATTGAACAGGCTGCCTACAGTCAGACGGGGTCAACATCTGACATCACCAGAGGCAGATCCAGAAGGACAGAAAAAAGCAGTGGTAAATACAAGAGGCTACCAAAACAAAATTCACTGTGGTCTTCTGCATGATTTGCGATATTTTCTTTCCTGCATATCTTTTTAACATTCATTTGTTGTCCAGCAAGTTTGTACATATTAAGTCATTAGGTTTTATACAATAGCATATTTTAATTAATATATTTTGCCCCTCCCTTCTCTTAGCCTATTTTACCTTCATCTTTCCTCACATTATTTTCATTTCAAATTTTGTTTCTCTCTAGCTACAACTTGTTTCCATTCTGTACTCTTACTATCTCTCCCTTGTGAAGACACAAAAACCAATTTTCTTGTCAAGTGTCATTTCTCAACTTTTTGCCCTGCTCTTAAACTACCCATATTCTCGCTACACCTTTAACAATCTTTGCTAATTGGTTGTGGGTAGGATAGTTGTTGTTGCATTGTTTTTTCAATTTTATCTCTAGAGCTTCACTAATTCTGTATTTCAAATATCAAATTTTACTCATCCCCTCTCCTACTCTTTTTTTCATCTCACGTTTTAATTTTGCTGTCTTAGCCTGCTTTTTCTTTTTCATCTTGTCTTCTATTTCGCCTTCATCCTTCCCTTTTATTTTTCTTTATGCTCTTCTTTATTTTCTTTCTTCTTTTCCTTACATACCAAATTTTAATTTTTCCATCTCTTAGCCTGGTTTTTGTTCCTCATTCTTAGTGTACCTCTCCCTGCATTATTTCAAAATCAGAGGATCACCAGATGTTTCTTCTAAACATCTCTTAGACTTTGTTTCTTTTTTCCATCTATTCACAAATCATCTATATTACCTTTAGCTTGTTTGTTGTTGATAGTACTGTGGTGGATCTTTCTCTCCTATTTGGATCCTATATTTTTATTAATTACTAACTATTTTTCATTCCTTTTTATTCCTCTCTCTTACTTTATATTATTTTAATTTCTATTTAAACTTAATATTATATACTTCCTTTCTCATACTCCATTCTGCATTCTTAATTCCCTTTTTTATTCATGAGGTAAAATTTACCTTCTTTTTTTCCATTGCTCCAAACCCAACTCTTATTAGTGCTTCTCCCTCTACCCTCTCAAAATCATTTTTATTTCAGTAGGTCATCTCATATCTGCTCTCCTTTCTTATAATGGTCTTAATCTTGTTACGCCCTTATTAATACTGGTTTATTTGCTATTGATAGGGGGATCATGGGGTGGGGGAGATTTTTGCAGATGTGGGTTTGTTTCCTGGGCTTTGTGGTTTTGTTCTGGGAGCACCTGCACACTGCCACACAAGACAAGGTGGGAAGAGTGAACCTCAGTCAACTAGCTGGATGGAAAGACTCAACAAAGAAAGACCCAACAATAATCAGAACCCAATTACATCTAGAGAATAAGAATAAAAGGCATAAATGGCATCCCAAGGGCATCAAGTTCAGATGATCAAGGAGAATGCACCACTGAATCTCACAGGCCTCCTACCATAGAAAACACACCATGAAGTCAGAAAGTCAAAACATATCAATTTAAGAAACAGAAGCAAACAAGAAGAGTCCAAAAATAATGGGAAGACAAAGAAACAACTCCCAATTAAAAGGAGAGGAGGAATCCTCAGAAATTCTAAATGATATAGAGGTAAGTCAACTATCAGATATTGAGTTCAAAACAATGGTTATAGGAAGCTCAATGAGCTCAGTGTGAATTACCAAAAACTACAGGGAAACTATGAGGAACTTACTACAAACTATATCAGCATAAAAAAGTACATAGAAAAAATTCACAAGGGCCAAAAGGAAATGAAGAATATAATTTTGGAATTAAAGAAGACAGTAGAGAATCTAAAGCAGGCTTGATGAAGCTGAGGATTGAATCAATGAGCTGGAGGGCAAGCTAGAAAAAAATTCCCAGAAAAAGCAAGAAAAGGAAAAAAGAATGACAAAGAGGGCTTAAGGGAAATAGAGGACAACAGGAAACACAATGCTATTCATATAATAGGGATACCAGAAAGAGAAGAAGAAGAGAAAGGGATAGAAAACCTGTTTGAAAAGTAATGATAGAAAACTTCCATAATTTGATGACAGAAAAAGCCACACAATCCAGAAAGCAGAGAAGTTCCCAGTCAAGAGGAACCCAAAGAGGCCCACTCCAAGACACATCATAAGCAAAATGGCAGAATTAAAAGACAAAGAGAGAGTTGTAAAGGCAGCAAGGGAGAAACAGGTAGTAACTTACAAGGGAACCCTGATAACACTAGCAGCTGACTTCTCAACAGAAACATTAGAAGCCAGAGGGGAATGGCAATAAATATTCCAAGTAATGAAAAACAAAGGCCTGTAACCAAGTCTATACTATCCAGCAAGGCTCTCAATTAAAATGGAAGGCAAAATAAGGAGCATCCCAGACAAAAGAAGCCTCAAAGAATACACCTCAACCAAATCAGCATTGCAAGATATGCTAAAGGGACTGAATTAGGAAAAGGAAGTGAGAAAGAAGAAAAGAGTAAGAGAAAGGAACAAAAGCACTATAAAAACCTTAAATGTAATGGTTTAAATGCTCCAATCAAAAGACATAGGGTAGCTGAATGGATAAGAAATCATGACCTGAACATAGGCTGCCTACAAAAGACCCACCTCAGAACAAAATACTTACACAGACTGAGAGTGAAGGGTTGGAAAAGAATACCTTAGCAAACAGGGGAAAAAAGCTGGGGTAGCAGTTTTTTTATATTTTTTATATTTTGTCGGATAGATATATATATCTATCCGACAAAATAGACTTCAAAACAAAGTCCATAAAAAGCGACCCAGAAGGACACTTCATAATACTCAAGGGAAGAATCCATCAAGAAGACATAAACATTATAAATATATGTGAACTCAACATAGTAGCACCCACATATATAATGAAAATCTTGGAGGACTTCAAGAAAGGTATAGACAGCAACAAAATTATAGTAGGGGATTTTAACACCCCACCGTCAAAAATGGATAGATATTCCAAACAAAGTGTCAACAAAGATATTGAAGGATTGAACAAATGGACTTAACTGATTATATATATATATATAATCACTTTTTATCCCAAAGTGGAAAGTGCACATTGTTTTCAAATGCACATGGAATAGTTTCAAAGATAGACCACATGATAGGACACAAAACAAGCCTTAACAAATTTAAGAAAATTGAAACCATATAAGCATCTTCTTAGATCACAAGGGCCTGAAATTAGAAACCAACCTAAAGGAAAAAACTCAAAAACACTCAAACTCATGGAGATTGAATAGCATGCCATTAAACAATGAATGAGTTAAGAGTGAGATCAAGGAAAATATCAAAAAGTTTCTGGAAACACATGAAAATGAACTTACAGCAGTCCAAAACTTAAGGGACACAGCAAAGGCATTCCTGAGAGAGAGGTTCATAGCTATCCAGGCCTACCTAAAAAAGAGAGAAACGTTTCAAATAAACAACCTAACCCTACATCTATGAGAATGGGAGGAACAACAACAAAGACAGCTCAGAGCAAGTAGAAGGAAAGAAATAATGAAGATCAAAGCAGAGTTAAATGACATAGAGACGAAAAGAACAATTCAAAGGATCGATAAATCCAGGAGGTGGTTCTTTGAAAAAAAAAATAAAATTCACAAGCCTTTAAGGAGATTCTTCAGGAAAAAAGAGACAGGACCCAAATAAATACAATCAGAAATGAAAGAGGAGAGATTACTACTGATGCCACAGAAATACAAAGGATTGTAAGAAATTACTATGAAGAACTATATGCCAAAAAATTTTAAAATCTAGGTGAAATGGACAAATTTCTAGAAAAATGTAATGTTCCCAAATTATGTGAAGAAGAATCAGAAAGCCTGAACAGACCAATAACTGCTGATGAAATTGAAGCAGTAATCAAAAAACTCCCGGCACACAAAATCCCTGAACCAGACAGTTTCACAGGAGAATTTTACAAAGCACTTAATAAAGAGCTAACCCCTGTCCTTTTCAGAGTGTTCCAAAAAATCTAAGAAGAGGGAACACTCTCAAACTATTTTTATGAGGCCAGCATCATATTAATCCCAAAACTAGATAAAGACACAACAAAGAAAAAAACTTCAGGCCAATATCACTGATGAACATAGATGCTAAATTCCTCAACAAAATACTGGCAAACCCCATCCAGCAATACACTATGGTGTACGATCCTTTTGATCATACACCATGATAAAGTGGAATTCATCCCAGGGATGCAAAGTTGGTATACTATTCACAAATCAATAAATACAACACATCACTTAAACAAAAGGAAGTCATAAATATCATGATGAAATAAATAGATGTGGAAACAGTATTTGGTAAGGTACAGCACCCACTTGTGATAAAAATGCTCAGCAAAGTGGCAGTAGAGGGAACATACCTCAACATAATAAAGTTCATATATAAAAAACCTACAGCCAACATCATACTCAATGGGCAAAAACTAAAAGCTTTCCCACTAAGATCAGGAAGAAGACAAGGATGTCTGCTTTTACCACTTCTATTCAACATAGTATTGGAAGTCCTAGCCATAGCAATCAGACAAGAAAAAGAAATAAAAGGCATCCAAATTGGAAAGGAGGAAGTGAAACTGTCATTGTTTGCAGATTGATAGTGCACAGAGAAAACCCTATATACTCCACTTGACTTGACCTAATAACTGAATTCTGCAAAACAGTGACATACAAAATCAATATTCAGAAATCAAAGGCATTTCTGTATACCAATAATGAAATATCAGAAACAGAAATCAGGAATATAAATCCCATTTGCTACAGCAACAAGGCAAGTAAAGTACCTGGGGATAAACCTAACCAAGGAGCTAAAGGATCTGTACTCAGAAAACTATACAAAACTGAAGAAAGAAATTAAGGAAGACACAAATAAATGGAAACCTACACCATGTTCATGGACTGGAAGAATTAACATCATCAAAATGTCCATGCTACCCAAAGCAATTTATAGACTCAACACAATCCCTATTAAAATATCAATTACATATTTCACAGATATAGAACAAACATTTCAAAAATTTATATGGAATCCTAATTGACCCTAAATAGCTGCAGCAATTTTAAGAAAGAAGAACAAAGTAGGAGGGATCACAATACCTGACATCAAACTATATTGCAAGGCCACAGCAATCAAGACAGTCTGGTACTGGCATAAGAACAGACACATAGATCAATGGAAGACAACAAAGAGCCCAGAAATAAACCCATGTCTCTATGGCCAATTAATATTTGACAAGGGGGGCAGCAGCATAAAATGAAGTAAAAATAGCCTCTTCTACAAATGGTGTTGTAGAAGATCTGGGAGATCTGGAGAGCCACATGCAAAGAAATAAAACTCAACCACCAACTTACACCATACACAAAACTAAACTCAATATGGGTAAAAGACTTAAATATAAGTGATGACATCATAAAGTGCTAGAGGAGAACATAGGCAGGAAAATCTCAGATATTCCAAGCAGCAATATTTTCCCTAGGGCAAAGGACATAAAGAATAAATGAATGGCATCTCATCAAAATAAAATCTTCTGCACTGCTAAAGAAAATATTAGCAAAATGAAAGGGAACAGATATATTGGGACATGTATTTATTAATGATATCTCAGACAAGGGTTTGATCTCCAAAATACATAAAGAACACACATGACTCCACACCAGGAAGACAAACAATCCAATTAAAAAATGGGCAAAGGACCTAAATAGACACTTCTCCAAGGAGGACATACAGAGGGCTCAGGGACATAGGAAAGGATTCTCAGCATCCTGAGCTATCAGAGAGATGCAAATTAAAACCACAATGAGATACCACTTCACACTGGTCAGAATGGCCATCATAAACAAATCAACAAACTGTAAGTACTGACAAGGTTGAGGAGAAAAGGGAACCCTGATACATTATTGGTGGGAATGCAGACTGCTGCAGCCACTGTGGAAAACCGTGTGGAATTTCCTCAAAGAACTAAAAATGGAATTGCCTTTTGATCCAACAATTCCACTGCTGGGATTATACCCTAAGAATTCCAAAACACTAGTTCAAAAGAAACTATGCACCTCAATGTTCATAGCAGCACAATTTACAATAGCTAAGTGCTGAAAGCAGACTAGGTGTCCATCGGTGAATTAGTGGATCAAAAACCTGTGGTACATTTACACAATGGAATACTATGCAGCACAAAGAAAGGAGCTCCTACGCTTTGCAACAGCATGAATGGAACTGGAGAGCATTATGCTAAGTGAAGTAAGCCAAGCGGTGAAAGACAAATACCATATGATCTCACCTATAAGTGGAACCTAATTAACAAAACAAACAAACAAGCACAATATAACCTGAGACACTGAAATTAAGAACAAACTGACAGTAGTCAGAGGGGAGGGGGAAGGAAATAACTGGGGAAAGAAGGGATAGGGTTGTCAATTAACAAGTATAAAAGACCAAATGGCAAAGCCAAAGGTGGTAAGTTGAGGGTGGGAGGTGGGGTTGGGGTTGGGGTGACAGGGGAAGGTGGTGTTGGGAAAATCGAGACAACTGCATTCAAACAATAACAACGATTAAAAAGAATAAAAAGTTATAATCTACACAAGAGTCAATGCTCATAGAAAAAAATTTACATTAAAGATATAAAAATAAGTGTAGTTCCTTGTAGATGTTTGACCACAATTGTTTTGAATGATTCTCACTACCCAGGAATCATTACTGTTACCATCTCAGTATATAACCTGCCATTCTCTTCATAATGCATGAACCTACTGTTTAGTAGTGTGTTTTCTACCAACACAAATATCTGCATTTTAACTCCTATATAACTTGCAATGTGTTTCTGCTTCAGTGTCTTCCTTCCACAGTAGACTGTAAACTCCAGGTGGCCAAGAATTGTGCCTCTCTAGTCCTCAGCTCTGCACCCTGGCTCTGCATTAGTATTGTTTGATGGATGACCACTATTTAGTTTGTTTCAGTTGCACAGTTTCTTGTTTTCTAATTATACTATCATTCATTTGCTTAATCTTCTATTGTTAAAATCTTAGACTTTTAATAAATGTTTTCACATCAATATTAGGACTTATGCACACTTTAAGTTATTTTAGTAGTTATTAATTATAGAATAATACTTGAATACCTTCACCATATAACAAATGGAAACATTACATATAAGGCCCAACCCCCTCTCCTTGAAGGGAGAGTCAATTATCAGTTTCATTTGAAGTTTTCTAGATCAGCTTCTCATGTATTATATAATATAGATACACTCATAAAAGTATATACTATGGTTTGTATGTATGTGTTTTATATAATTAATATACTATTGTTATTGTTCTACAAATTTATGTCCCTTTATTATGTTGCATTTCATCTTATAGATAGACAACAATGGACAATTCATTTTTATTTCTTACTGTTTTAAACAACATTTTAGTGAACAGCTGAATTTCCCCAGATGCAGATTTTGAAATGATAATCGAACTGTTGATAGTTTTCTTGAAGGCATTTAGTTATCTCAGGAAATAGCAGCAGGGGACTGGGAAAATAAGACAGAAAAGGGAAGGGTGTTAATGCATGTTCTTCTATAAGTAGGCTGTTGCTTTGGACAACTGGGTCTCAGTTGCAGTGGGATTTCGGTGGGGGGTTGGGGGCAGGGGTTGCTATGTAGAGCATGTCTCAGATAAGTCCCACTGGAGGGGTGAACAATCAGTTCTGAACTCATCAACTGCAGCTTAGCATTGGCTCTGGGCTGCTCCCAGTGGCACTGACTCCTGGCTACTCTGACCTGGCCTTGGGTGATTTGACCATGCACCTGCATTCCTGTCCACAGAAAGTTCTTACTCACGTGTTCACAGTACAAAGCATTAGTGTGCAGGAATGGAATGTCCACTGCCACATCCTCATGTGCCTTCTTGTGTTTTTGTACCCATGTTTTAATAAATATTTTGGAGAAACAATTAAATAATTCTTTTACCACTTTTAACTGGACACTGTGTCTTGGCTTGTTTTACTTTTCTGTGAAAACCCTCTATTGCCAGGTCACCTTACTCACCTGCTCCACTGTTCAGTTCCCCGCAGAACTGTCTCTATTCCTTTTTAGCTTCATTTCTGCTGACCCAGCCATTCACTTTGCCTTGAAACACTCTTTGGCTCTCCTGATAAACAGTTTTAACTATATAACTTTCTCCCTGGGGAGTGCACTGTCCCTATAAGTGACTTTCAAATGAACAGACTTAAGAAACCCAGTCACTGCTTTAAAGACTGTGAAGTTGAATGCAGCCTGTGTGTTCAAGAAAATGTCTTTAGTAGTACTGATTAAACAGAGGTAATTTTTCTGGTGTTCCAATGACAAATTAATGATTTGCTCATAGCCACTAGAGCTAAAGTTTGAAAAGGTTGTTATGGTTTCCTCTAGTCCAATAGCTCAAGAAGTATGGTCATCATACCAGAAGCATCAGTATCACTTGGGAATTTGTTCAAGGTGCGAATTCTCAGACCTCCTTCCTCCACACACACTGGGTCAGAACTTCTGGGGTGGGATTCAGCAATCTGTTTTAATGGCCCTCCAGAATTTTGATGTGCACTAATGTTTGATAACCACTGTTGTAGTCACTTACAATTTACATTTGTTCCAGTGTTTATGCCTAATTGATTTTTATTAAATGTTTTTTTGAGTAAAATAGCAAATTTCTTCACATTTTAACAGCTTATTTTTTCTTTCATAATACATCACTAATGAATGTTCAGTGTCCTCAATTTATGCAAATTTATGGAAACAGACTATTATTTTGAAAATTGCATCTAGACAACGCCTCTGTGTCTTCCAATACATCAAAGATAATTAAAATACTATGAATTAATATAATCGCATGATTATGTATTTTAAATTATTTTATAGAATAACATGATAGTATTTGCAAGTACTATGGCTAGTAATTAAAAGGCATGTACCTAACTATATAGAAATCTGTAGTCCAAAATGAGAACACTTTCATTTCAGTATGTTTCCCTCAATCTTATGTGATTGTTCAAATTTCCAGTGGTGTCTTTGTTGAGGTTCTTTCGCATAAAACATATATTTCTTGCTTGTAAAATGATCTGGTTAAAAATAATGAAGCAAATTGATTTGTTTGACCAATATTTACTTTTTATGCTCTCCCAGAATTTATACATGGATTCAAGTGAGAGAACACATATATGCTTTTGAGTTATCTGGAAACATTTTTACTTAGACCCTAAAGCTGCTCACAGAGAGTATTTCATGTGTCTTTGCTCATTCTATCACTATTGAGTGTATCCTGTGTTCAGTGTTGGCTGGGCACTGGGGCTGCATGGATACCAGGAGAGACATAAAGCACCCTCCCAGGCCTAAATGGGCAAAAACACACTGATGTGTTCCCAACTTCTTACAAGAGTTCAACCTGTCAATTCAAAATGTATCTTATGTAGCAGTTTAATATCTAGAAGTTACAATTTCAGTTACTCTGGTGAAAGGGACTATAGAGGATTTAAGAAGGTTGGATTACTGAACAAAGCATGGTTCCTAATTTTTCAATCTACTCTTGATCTTTCATGTAGTATGATTTGAGAGCATTGCACATAGACTGGAGGTCGCAAGCCTATCTTACAGACTGCTTTTACTGGATACAATCAGTATTGTCATCATACTGAAAATTTTGAATTATTTGCAAATCTTTTAGAAATTCAGAAAATCCAGAGTTTTAGCTTTTCTGGACAAATGGGTAGATCTGATCACAATAGACTTTCATTTTCCTGTGATTGGGCAGAATTCACCATAGCTCCAATCACTCCCAGTTTTATGACTACTCTTCTCTTACCCTACTTTAAACCACCTCCTTTGAGACTAGAGTACATTCTGTTTATAGCCTTAACTTCCTTTCTGGAACATAAAAAGCATGTAATATT